>PVIH01000220.1:0-17500 GCA_004025045.1 Sigmodon hispidus
GCAATACCACTTCTGGGTGTATACCCTAAAGAGGCACATTCACACTCCAAAGGTATTAGCTCAACTATGTTCATAGCAGCATTATTTGTAATAGCAAGAACCTGGAAACAACCTAGATGTCCCTCAACTGAAGAATGGATTAACAAACTGTGGTACATCTACAAAATGGAATACTACTCAGCAGTAAGAAAAAATGATAGCCTAAAATTCGCAGGCAAATGGATGGATTTGGAGAATATCCTCCTGAGTGAGGTATCACAATCTCAGAAAGATAAGCAGGAGATGTACTCACTCATTAGTGGTCTCTAAACAAACAAACAAGAAAAAAAGCCAAGCATGCCCAAGCGGCAAACCACAACCACTGAACAGCTTGGGATCAGAAACACCCTGGACTGACCCTTCAGACCCCACTCCACCTAGAGGAACACCTGACTCATTCTTGAGGGAGGGGGGACAAAACTGGATTTGGCCAGGAGTGGAGACTGATCCAAGCATTATTGGGTCAGTGGGACCATAGGACTGTCTGCTCCCTGCCCAGGGAGGGGATGGGGAGTTGTGGAGAAGAAAAATGACCTGATGTGGTGGGAGGGGGAAGGGACCTTGAATAAGGATGTACAGGGATGGAAAAAAAAATTCAGAGGGAAAGCTGAACACAAAGTAAATATATGTGTAGCAATCTTATTTGCATTATCACCCTTGATAAGTCATGCTTATGATTTTTATCTTCTTTATAGTTATTGTTAACTTTTCAGCATTTTAAATTCATTTTACTGTTTTTTTGATAAATACAAAATAAATAAAGAAAAAAATAAGAGTCACCCTTCTAATATCACTGTATTCTCTAATATTCCAAAGGTTATAAATGTTATATTTTAATTATTTTTAATCTCTGACCATAATAAGGGAGAGTAATATTGAAATCATTACACAATATTTACTGTTGAAATTAAAAAAATAATAATAAAGGCAATTTACAGGTTTGAAAAACAAAGGGCCAAACTTTCAGTTTCTCCATTTACCTGCAGATTTCAAAATTCCTTTTTTATTTATAGACGAATAAACTTCCCTTGCGTGTCTGCATATTTTCTTAGTCCCCTCTGCAGCTGATCTCCTTTCCTAGCTATTTTGAAAAGAACTGCCGTGATCTTGGATGTGCAAATGTCTCTGCAATAGGATATAATTTCCTTTAGTTACATGCCCAGTAGTGCCATGGCTGGGCCACAAGATAGTTTTATTTCTAATTTTTTAAATTAGAACCTCCCACCTACTTTTCAAAGTAGTTGTACTAGCTCACATCCCCATCAAGAGTGTACAAAGGTCCACCCTTCCACATTTTCATGCAAGTATATGTTGCCATTTGTATTTCTAGGGATATCCATTCTGACTAGAGTTAGACGGAATGAGTAACATTGGCCTAGAAAGAAAAATGCTACATGTTCTCTCTTCTATTAATCCAATTAAGAATTGTAGCTTTGTGTATGTTGTAAAATATTATTTTAAGGTGTGTTACTTTTGTTTATGTTGCATTTGTCTAATTCTGTGAAGCTGTGTTACAGTGCCTACCAAAATACCTGATAGTCTAATAAAGAGCTGAATGGCCAATGGTGAGGTAGAAGAGAGACTAGGTGGGGTTGGTAGGCAGACAGGATATACAGGAGGAGAAATCTGGGAGAAAAAGAAGAAAAAAGCAAACAAAACAAAACAAACAAACAAACAAAAAAACACGGGGCCAGCCACACAACCACATAACTAGCCACAGAGTAAGTGTGGAGGTAAGATATACAGAAATAATAAAGGAAGAATTCCAGAGGCATAAGGCCGGGCATTTATAATTAAGAATAAACTTGTGTGTGATTTATCTGGGAGCTGGGTGGCAGACCTCCAAAAGAGCAAAAACAAACAACAACATGTGTATGTAACTCAGGGTGCACAAAAAGCCAGGAGAGCAAAGGAGTCCCATTGCAGTGAAGCGATGCAGTATGGGTAAAGAGAGAGCAGGGAGGGAGGAGAGTGGGGGGGGGGAAGGCAGAGAAGGGCTGACGTTTGAAATGTAAATCTGCTCTCCTGCAGCTCAATTACAAATACCACATCTTAAAAGAGTTGGAAGGAACTGCTGCCCTGAGAAGTTATGGATTGCTAAATAAAAATCCCAGGACCTGGTATGGCACACCTGTACATAAGGTGTTTTGTCAAGGAGGCTCCAGGAGTCCCCAGAATAATATAGGCTCTCCTCATTCTTCTTAGGGGCAGGAATTCAGACCTACCTTTTCTGCTTCTCTTGCTTCTCCTATTCAGTCTGAGGATCTGTGGAGACAGGATCATCCTTCTCCTGCCTGAGGATTCATTCAGTAATGGTGAGAAGTGGCTGTGGCTTGTTCCTCTCTCTGCTCTTTTAGCTTTTCCCCAATATATGGCTCTGTGTTTGTATTATAAGACTAAGTAGGAATCATGCAATAAATACCAAAGTATAAGGTGTGTCTACTTGTGCAGTAGTAATATGACAGCAAAGAGCCAATCACATTCTGACTGGACGTGAGGCCTATTCCATAGGAATCATACTGTAAACCTAGTAAAACCTGGAGAGGGATAGGCCCTATATACTAGGAAAATGCCTACTCTTGTTAGTTAACTGACATGGGGTTATGGTGCCTTCTAAACCTCTATGTTATTTACTCAGACAAATTCTATTCTCAGCCTGGAGAGAAGTTTCTCTTTGCAGTAAATGCAGAGACAGGAAACTGCTCAAGGTGTGAGTTAGAAGACACTAGACTGCTCAGCCCAAAGGAAGACATTTAGACCACTCTTTCTGCAACTCCGGGGCATCGTGGAAGACAAGTTGGAAAGAATGTAAGAGCCAAAAGACAGGAAGAAGGTGGTGAAATGCCACCTTCTGGGCATGACAGCCATTGTAATCTGAAACTCACAGCATCAATGGTAATCTGCACTGGACCTGCATAAGACTTTCCCTGTCAATAATCAGTTACGGATCTGGGAAAAACTAAAGAGTCCTACTGGGAAAAACTAAAGAGCCCTACCGCTACCTGCTGATAGACTCTGGGAGAATGGTGTCATCCTCATCAGTTGAATATCCACTGGTGAACTCACCAAGTTCCAGTGGATAATTCCAAACCCATGGTCATAAAGATATCCCTGGTTAAATTCAATGAATCACAAAACAAAAAACATCAATATAAGGAAGAGATCTGGGAGACCAAGGGGAAGGTTAGCAAGAGCAGGAGGTGAGATCAATTAGAATATATTGTATACACGCAGGAAAATGTCAAAGGACAAATTTAATTACTAAAAAAGAGCCCATCTTCAAAATGCACTTTAAAATCAGGTTATTGATTCTTTTTTATTTTCAAATAGAGAAGTTGCATGGCTTCATTCTCTTAATGACAAAAAATACAATGCTGACTTCTGAAGCTAAGCAGATGTGGATTGTTACCATTATTTATAAGAAAGAAAAAACTAGTTTTTCTACATTGTTTTGAAGGTAATTTCCTTGTTAAGATATAGTCAGTTCGGAAGTATTATATGCATTCCTAAAATAAATAACTAATAATAATAATTGTACTATCATACTGTCAAATAACTGCAACAAATAGTTTCAATATGAATGACAAAGAGGCACTATTTTTGATTAATTGTAAAAAAGTTAGTATAAAAGAAAGCAAGGAGAAATATGTGAATAGTTCATAGAGCTGAAAAATTATTTCAAAACTATATCTAGCTTTACTACTGGTGAAAAAGCAAACCAAAAACGTAATGGAATGCTCATTTGTACTGGTTGACTTAGAAAATACGTCATGCAAAACAATATAAAAGATGTGTGAGACAGGGGTGATGGCTTCCTGGGTCTTGAGCTTGCCCAGCATGTATGAGTGGCCCCTTCATACATGCACAGATGTACATACCTACATCCAGACATGCTCTGTCTCTATCTCTCTACTTCTCTGTCTCTGTCTCTGTCTCTGTCTCTCTCTCTCTCTCTCTCTCTCTCTCTCTCTCTCATACACACACACACACACACACACACACACACACACACACTCAGAGACGTTATTCTGGTAAGCAAAGGTTTGACAAAGACATGAATTTATGAAACTCTTACTGCTGCCTGGTGTGGAAGTGTCATTGGCAATGTGTGATGTAACTGAACTCAGTGTTTCGATGGAGCAATAGCCTTTTTAAACATATGCACTCATGTTTCTAAACAAATCCCTCATCTCCCAGCAGGAAGATTTTGTTTGTGGGAAAAGAAGCATCCTATCCCATACATCTACCTCTTTCTCTGAGCCTTCACAGAAATATCAAGTTGTAAGAAGAAAAAAATAAAAGCAGCAATGATTGCTATCTGGTAGCTAGCACATTGGATAGGAATCAAAATTTCATGTGAACTATTTCAAATGGAACAAAGGGGGCTTCAGACAGCGAAGGGAAGGAGGTGAACTCGTCTCTTATGCTTCTGCTCACAATTTTGTTCTAGTCACAGTTTTGTTCTAGTTTCTATGTAGTTTCAGCCCCACCCTCTTGCATGTCTTCCTTTCAAGTTCTTTGGGGTGGATCACAAAGGAACTTCTCCCTCCCCGGCTTTTTTTTTCTCCACGTCTTTCTTTTCTAACCAGGCTGTGCTTGGAATAAGGTCTGCTTTACCCTCTTGAGTCCCAGCAACTTGATGTCCCTCGCTGGGCGCTCTCTCTCTCTCTCTCTCTCCTCTCTCTGTCTCTCTCTGTCTCTCTCTGTCTCTCTCTCTGTCTCTCTCTGTCTCTGTCTCTCTCTCTCTGCCCCGGGGAACTTCAATCTGCCTCAGCGGTGTGTCTTCCTCAGGTAGATGTGAATGCTGTAGCTTTCTGTTCATGTTCTTTCTACCCACACTCTTTCCCAGTTCCCTCTCTTTTGCATCCCTTCTGGCTCCTCATACAGCTGTCATCACTTAGGTACATATTTTATACTTATGTTACTTGGTTATCGTGTCTATCCATTATATCTGTACAGCATAATCCTTCGACCACAGGAGCCCTATCTCTCATTTCCTTTGTAGCATCCCACAGTGTGCTCTGTGCCCACACATGGGGGCCCCTCAAACGGAGGTGATTGCTTCTTTCCTTTTGCAAATACACCCCCAACTATAACGACAGCTTTTCCCCCTCTACAGTTTCTGTTTCTTAATAACGTCTCATTTCCCTCCCCATTAACTTCAATTCTGCAAGGTTTTGGATGGGGTTCACCCACCCAGAAAGCCTCCACCCTTCTCCACTGAAACCTACAGCTTTGTAACTTTATACACGGTATTTAATGTCAGTGAGCTGTGGATTCTAACACATCTTTGTAAGGGGGAAAAGATAATGACTTTCCCAAAGGGTTCCTGATTGCTACTGCAAATGATCAGCTTGTTTTGTTTCGAGCTCTGCTCAGGCTAATTCATTCATGGCTTTCATTTTTGGTGTTGTACATTCTCCTGCAGCTGGTGGTCCATTACAGTTCATATTGACTGAAATGTCTTCCTGCCTTGACAGTAAAGGAGCCTGGCCTTGACAAATAGGAAGGCCTTTGCCTGGCCGAAGTCACAGGCAACATGTTTTATAGGATGCCTGTGGGTTCTTCTGAGAACACTAGTTCATAGGGTGGGATAGAAAGGACCTCCCAGGTACCACAGGAAGAGTCCCTTCTATATTAGGAGAATTGCTGCCCAAAGGGTCAAGTTCACATCCTTAAGTTCCCTGCCCAGAAACAAACTTGCAAATTGGTTATGGTATTACAGCCCAAAACAGTCATACAATACCCTTTACGGCTGCCATTTCATTCCACAACATTGTGTACTTAGCCTTTATCCTAGAGAAGCTCAGTGGTGTCAGATTCCTTCCAGTAACAGCACTGGCTTTTCCAATGCCTGATTCCAAATGAATCATATATGGTCTTATTTCTGAAATGGACATCAATTGATGCTAGGCGTGGGATTTGTACAATAGCTAAGATGTTTATGAGCACCATGCCAGCATAACTGTCTTCTCTCAAGACACAGCATCCTCTCCAATAGGATCGGGTTGCAACTCCAGCTGCTGGCTGAAATCCTGTTAGTTGCTAGACATTCAAGTCTAAATCTTACCACAATGCCTAGTACAGAGCAGGTACTTCATAAACATTTGGGGGTGGGTAAAGAACGTATAAGCCTCAGAAGGGATTTAATAGGAAATTAATATTTTTAAATTTCAACATGAATTGCATGGAGAGACTGATTCTCTCCTCTAGACATGATTAAAAACAAAACAAAACAAAACAAAACAAAAAAAACCCTGCCAGTTTCTTTATTCTCAAGTGGGCTGGGATGCAAAGAGGGTTCCAATTGCTAAGTAATCTTGTTGACTTGATTCTCCACTTTGTAGTTCAATGTCAGTTTCAAGTGGTAGTTCCTGGGAGAATCTTGAGTAATGATGCTGGTAATTACCATCTACAGCTCTGGGGACAGCAGCCTCACCGACAGAATCCTTTCTGTATCCTCTATGCTCTTAAAGACAGTCTATGCATGTCCCGACCCCATACCCAACCATTCCTACAGAGCACTTTCACATCAGAGTGCTGTTCTTTTGAGCAACTGCCATCTGTTACTGATCCAAGACCTCTGCTGAAGCTCAAAGTGTGGACCACAGATTGGCAGCGGTAGAATCATTTGGGAGCTTGTTAGAAATGGAGGATCTTGGACTGTGCCCCAGACCTACTGAAACAGAATCTGCATTTTAACAGGATCCCAGGTGTTTCCTGCACACAGTAAAGTTCAGAAACATTTCCCCACTATAGTTTGAAGTGAACAGAACTTGAGGTTGGCCAAATTCTTTGTTTTGGAAAAAGGTTCCAGGTAAGGGTGATATAGCTGGCCACCCTTAAGCAAGGGATCTTTAGTATTCTTTCAAGAAAGTATCAGCCCCTACTACCACCTGTGGCTGCCTCCAGGCATTGCCCTTTGTCTGGGACTCATTTCTAGTAGGGTGCATCTATAAGCCAAGAGAACTTGGGCCACCGTTACCGTATTGATCCCCTGGGCCATGCTCAAGAGTGAAAGGTTTGAATGATGTGGAGGAGACACAGGCTTTGGAATTATTTGAAATGTCAATTGAGGTTCTTCTAATGGGTGGAGAGTTCTGTTTTAGGATTGGCCCTTAGAATTATGGAGTGTGCTCCCTGCCTCCACCTGCTTCTCTTAATCTCTCCTGGAGGGCTGATCTCTTGCATCTGGAAGACTTTAAATTCCTCATTCCCCTCCAGTGTCTACTGCCCTCCAGCAAACACCAGAACAGGTGTGTAAATCAAACTTGGCTGCCCCTGGGTAAACAGTATAAGGGCATACTGTAACAGGTGACTGCCTTTAGTAAAGTTTGCCAAGGAGTTAATTATGAAAGGTGCCATTGATTAAAACCCAGAACCATACATACACAGCTCCGTAAGGTGCAGCAGAAACCTTGACAAGCCTGCCCTGCTTCACACAGGGCACTGGTTCTCATCCTTCCCAATGTTGTGACTCTTTTATACAGTTCCTCATGTTGTGGTGACCCCCAGCCATAAAATTACTTTTCTTGCTACTTCCTAACTGTAATTTGGCTACTACTACGGATTGTAATGTAAATACTTGATATTCCAGATATCTGATAAGTGACCCCTGTGAAAGGGTCCTTCGACCCCCAAAGGAGTCATGATCCACTGGTTCAAGAACCGTTGTCCTAGGGGAAACTCCGAAGACTGCTTTCCTGTTTGCCTTCCAGTCTCTTGCCAGGGGCTGGTTTCTCTTCTATGTCACTTTCTTGTATTTCACGATTTCTGGTATTCTGGTCTTTACAGGCAGCTAGGGCAAGAGTTTCTCACTTCTCTCCTTATGGATGAGGGTAGTACTCTGAGGGACATGGACCCTCTCCTCCATGCCCAGAAGTGTTTGGGACTAGACAAAGGAGGCCTAAGCCTGGAACAAGAATGTGGGGCTGTTGCTGACAAATCCAGTCTGGAGAGCATAACCAGGCTCCTCACACTTCTTAAAAACCTAACCTGACATTTTTCTCTGCTGAGGCAAAGCCCAATCCTAGGAAACTTCCAGAGAATAGAGAAAATGCCTTTTGAGGTGGCTTCTCTAAGAGTTGAACACACCCATTAGCCCAAACTCACCAACCAGAGAAGCAGGATAAAAAGAGACCCAACTTGCTGCCAAAATATCCCATGGAGAGCCAAGATGGAAACGGCCAGACCAAGCTTCCCTGGTGCATGAATCCTATGCCCATCACACACCAATCCCATCCTAATTGGTGCTTGAATAATCAACAATGAAACAACCTGCCAATCAGGCTCTGGACTCTGAGCTCCTGTGAGGTGCCCAGGCTGATGACGATCTTTCCAGTAGTGACGGGCTTAGTCAGGGCTCCCCTGACTCCCATGCAGTGAAAACGCAGAGAGTTTTAAAAGAGCATCTACTTGCCCTCCCATTGGGCCAGTGGGGTTATGCATGAGCCAATGAGAATTCAAAGCCGCTATAACTGAAAAAAAAAGTAGAAGCTTGGTGCCTAGAGATTTTTCCAGTAAAATTGCTCGGCGGGGAGGCGGGGAATGTGTGAGGGACAGAAAACACAATAATTATTAGGGAAAGGCATGTACTTCACTGGAAAAGCCTGACAAGCCTAATTCCAGAAAAACAATGAGAAAGAGAGGCTCTCTCTTCTTTTTTTAACTGGAAATGTAGCTGTAGGGAGGAAGCTGAGCAGGAGGCTGGTGCCTATGGCTGGAGAGGCTTGGTGTTCGTGGTGGACACATTAATGACATTTAGCTAAGACCCAGTTATAACGGCTTGGAATTGCTTTCTTCTTTTCACATTTACTCTTCTAAACTGGGGGTGTCTGCTGGGCACCACACATGCAATCATTGTTGGGCTTCTCTTTGGAAAATTAGCAGAAGTACAAAGATTGTTTTGTTTAAAAAACAAACACCCATTTCAGATGATTTCCTAGAAGCAACCTGAAAGTCAACACGTATAAGTTTCTCAAGAATAGATTATAAATAAATAAGAAAGCAGAAAGCCAGCATGATGAGTGGTGAGAGGAAAATGAAGGCTGACCTCTCAGATAGGTGTAATGGGTCACACCTATAATCCCACATTCCAAGAGGTGAGTTCAGATCTGGACTGGACTATCAAAGGATGGGCCAAGGCTTAGTGGTAGAGCGCTTGCCTCCAATGCTCATGACCCTGGGTTCCAGCCTTACAGTTGGGGAAAAGGCTGTGACTATTGTATATAATTAATCCCAGAAGGATTTGTTGTTTTCATCACTAAGCAGATCTGAAGCCACTTTAAGCTAATTTACATAGTTACGGATCATCAGGGAGGGAGAAGAGAGCCTGAGACCTGCCTGATCCCCTGTCATAAACAGACCCTGTGTTGGGGATTATGTGTTTGTTGTCTTTTCTTTGATCCCTCTGAACAAAAATACTTAAATTTAAAATGGGTACTTTTTACAGAAAAAAAAAAAAAAAAACTTGCATCATATGTTCAAAAGCTGTGGCAAAATTACTTCTTGGCAGGAGTTGTGTAGCTTCAGAAAAGTCAGGCCTTGATGTGTGTCCTCAGTCGAGGATGAATCTCAGATTGCCATCTGGTATACCCAGTCAATCCGCTGACTAATTTTGGACTTGGCTCTGGGAGTCAGGACCAGGTCTTCGGAAGGTGTGAGGCCAGTGAACCACCTCAAGGGTGGGTGCTCACTGTTTCTGAGAGGAAAATGTTCCAGCTGTCAGCAGTGCATCCATATTACTATTTTCCAAACATGACGGATGGACAATGCTAACCCCACTGAACAAATCTGGGACGTAGCCATTCATGGCTTAAATATCTAAAACTTTATTTCCTATATTGGAAAATAGATTTTCCAATCTTCTCATTAGACTCTTTATGACAATATTCCAAAATGTGTTTAAGAAGAAGAGAAAAGCAAGTTTAAATGAGGTGGATATCACATACAAACTAAATTGACTTCATCTGCTATTCATAAAACTGAGAACCAGGGGTTGGAGAGATGGCTCTGTGGTTAAGAATACTTTCTGCCCTTTTATAGAAGTAGAGTTCAGTTCCCAGCACTCAAATCAGCAGCTTACCCACATTCTCATGTACACACACACACACACACACACACACACACTCACATACATATAAATAAAAATAAAATCTTTACAAATACCCTTAAGGAGTTAGAGAGATGGCCTAGTGGTTAAAAAGCAGCCACAAATTCAATTGCAACTGTTTGTAACTCATGCATGTGTTACACAGATACATATATAGACAAGACACCTATACACATAATTTTTAAAAATCCTTTGTCTTAGGATTAACATGGCTGTGATGAAACATCACAACAAAAAGTAACTTGAGGAGGAAATGATTTATTTGGGTTATATATCCTGAATCACAGTTCCTTAAAGGAATCCAAGGCAACTCAAATTGGGGACAAATGTGAAGACAGGAGCTGATGTAGAGACATAGAAAAGTGCAGCTTACCAGCTTGCTCAGCCTGATTTCTTAAGGCACCCAAGGCCACCATCCCAGGGATGGCACCACCCATAGTGGACAGGGCACCTCTTGTGTCTCTAATTAAGAAAATGTCCTACAGACATACCTATAGTCAGATCTTATGGAGGTATTCCTCAACAATTGGGATTCCCTGATGACTATACATATATCAAATGGATATAAAACTAGCCAGGACAACCTTAGAACCAGAAGGTTGAAAGGACCTCAAAAAACCAACATACCACCATCTCTTTCAGCCATGGACCTACATAGTCATATAACTCATTCTTGGGCAGGTCTGAAATCTCCCCACTTTACTGAGGCACACTCAAAGCACTGCCACAAATTAATAACCAATCAAAAATTCTTTAGGTTAATGAGTAATACCAAAACAAAGAGGAATGTTTTGTGTACTGGGAAGACAGTAGATGTCTATGTCAAAGCAGAAATCAATCTGCTTATCTCTTCTATGAATACTGTTTGCACTGTTTCATAAACACCTTGATACATCTGGAATACATGCACAGAGGGAAAGAGAACAGGACAGTAAGAGCAGGTGGGAGGGGAGAGAATTTCTTTACCATGAATTCAGTTTCAAATGGAAGATTTGTGAAATTGGCTAAATTTGAAGAACCTACTCAGGACAGGGTAGCTAAGCAGTGTGCCTATTTCACAATACCTGAAAGTTTTTGTTAATATTTAAAATAATGTACTTAGGTTTGAGCCTAATCTATGTCCATTGCTAGGGGTCTGAGGAGCAGCTGATACCCAACTAAACTTACAATAATGAAGCAAGCCCAAATACATAAGGATGGTGGAAATTTAACCTCAGTCAGAAAGTCTTAGCTGGAGAATGGGAGCTTGTTGGGCCACTTGGATTTACGTTTTGGCTTGTTTCTCCTTAGTTGGTTTTGGAGGCAACAGAGAGCTGTGCATGGGTCAGGCTTCTGTCAATGTATCTGCCTATAGCAACACTCGCTTCTTATCTTAGAATTCTGATGGGCTGCCCTGGCCACTGACATTGGTCCAGTGATGGACACAGGCAGCAACACAGTTCTGAAGTTCTTCCCTTAGGGTTTTCTAATTAACAAGTTCTGAATTCTTCAGCTGTGAAGCTTAAGATACATACCCAAGGCTGGTGAGAAGCGTCCATATTTCCAAGCCCTGTGAGGACAAATCTTGGGAAATAAGGTGAACTCAGAGTAAGAAATAAAGGAAAGGAAGGAAGAGAAAAAGAAGGCAGCTTTTTTTCTTAGCATGGTTGTAGTAATTAAAAAATACCTCTCCTTTAAGTTAATCTAGTTTTATAAGCTAAAAATCAGATTCTCTTCTGTTGTCTAAAATGTTGTGGATGAGAACTTCCTTAACAAGAGTCACAAATACTTGCTTTAGGTAACATAAAACCTGTGCTTTGGGGACAGATAAAACATGGCTTCATGGTATCAGAAGTATCCAGAGTTCTTCTGAGAATAAGGGGGTATCATGAGTGATTGTGAAGACAGCAAGCTATGCTGTAAATTTACAGTCACTGTCTTAGATACTTTTCTATTGCTGTGATAAAATACCATGACAAAAAGGCAACATACGGAAGCAAGGATTTTATTTTGTTTGTTTGTTTTCAAGACAGGGTTTCTCTGTGGAACAGCCCTGGCTGTCCTAGAACTCACAGACTAGGCTGGCAGGCTGGCCTTGAACTCACAGAAATCAATCAGCCTCTGCCCCCTGAGTGCTGGGATTAAAGGTGAGTGCTACCACTGCCTGGCATGAAGCAGAGCTTTTGGTTTTTCAGAGGGTGAATCCATAATGGTGAGGAAGGTGTGGCAACAGGTGGCTGGAGCAGAAAGCTGGCTGACAGACAAGGAGAGAGGGAGGGAGGGAAGGAGAGAGACCGAGAAATGAGTGAGGCTAGACATTCACAAAGCCCATCCCAATAATATATCCCCTCCAGTAAGCCTCTACATCCTAAAAATTCTATAATCTCCCCCAAACAGTGCCACCAACTGGGTATCAAGTGTTCAAGTATGGGAGCCTGTGGGGAACATTTCTCATTTGAACTACTACAGTTGGATTTTTTGTGTACATTGTGTGTCTATGAAAATTGTCACATTCAGTGGGACTCTAGGGCTCTAGGTAAATAGTGTCGCATCCACTCATGTGTACAGATGAACAGCCTATGCTCATATTCTGCTAGCATGTTTCTATATGTGTCCTAGGCTGAGGAGACTAAGGGACATTCAAGGTAAAGAAATCTCTGGCTTTCTCTCTTCTGGTATAAACAGTGACTGCTCAGGATGTAGACCATGGTCCTTTCTCTTGAAAAGTATCGCTGATGCTCAAGGTATGCTCTCCCCCACCCCCAGCAGCCTCCTTTGAAGGACAAGGTGCTGACTCTTTGTCTACAAGTCATGAGGTCACTGTAGACCCAGATCCAAGTGAAGCCAATTGTGTGTTTCTTCCAAAGAATTCAGACTAATAACTAGTGAATCGTCAGATGGTTGCAAAGACACTGTATTGATTCTGGAGCCATAGCAAACCACATTCAGCAATTTGGCCAGAAAGTGAAAGAAAACTTATCTTCAGTGAGAGAGAGAGAAAAGTCAACTGAAGGCAGAATTTGTTACCAAGTTGTAGTCATGGCTCCCAGACATAGCCCTTCTGTCTGGGCTGTCTTCCTGCTTTGGGTGTTAGGTTGTTACTGTGGCCACGCCCCCACCTGCAGGGGCTCGCTCCAAAGCCTCTGATGTAAGTGCGTGCCTACCCTTTAAAATCTCCAACCATGTGGAAGACTCTCTCTTTTTCTCTTCTTCTCTGCTCCCTACTCTCTTCCTCTCCCTCCTCTTCCCCCCTCCCCCTCCTTAATAAACCTAATATGGCTCCCTTGGAATCGTACAGGCAAGTTCTTTTCACATACAAAATACTAACGTTGGGCTCAATGAAATGCTCTTATCCTTACTCCTTATAGTGCAGACACTTTGCTGCAGCTAATTCAAGTTGATTCCTATTTCTTTCACCCAAAAGTATCTGAATTAACATCAGAGACTATCTACTTGATAATTTTAGAGCTCAGACATTCCTTCAACTATTTATGAGCCAAAAAATTCCCTTCGGGTATCTTACTTTCAAATCCAAATATTGATTTGTTCCGTCCCTAATTGAAGCCACATACCCTAGAAGAGTAGGTGATGATCACCACACTGTGAAGTCACATGAGATTTACATGGACTTAACTGAGACAAAAGACAGATAAACACTTAGGAGTATCTTCTTCCCTTAGTATATTCTCTAACTTGGTACCAATATATAAGACTGGGTGTCAAAAATGATGTAACTCATTTGCTCACTTCATTATTCCTAAGATAGACAATTCATAAAACACAACAATTCTCGAACTTTCAACTGATAATTTTGCAGAACTACTTTTGGGAAATAAATGGAAGTGGTTGATTTTCTCCGGCTCTTCTTTCTGTATATTGCTCTCTTTGGGGCTACCACCATCCTTCTCCCCCAGAGAACAGTTCCTTACAGCCTAAATCACAATGAAGTATTAGTGACAATCTCTTTCTTCTATTAGTTATGTTTGCATTTTTTTAGAAGTATGGAGCGAGATACTGCCAGATAGTGGTGGTACACGGCTTTAATCTCAGCCCTCAGGAGGCAGAGGCAGGTGGATCTCTGTAAATTTGAGGCCATTATGGTTTGCAGAGTGAGTTGTTGAATAGCCAGAGCTACACAGAGAATCCTTGTCTTGAAAAAACACACAATCAAAACAAAAGAAGTATGGAGACGAAAGGGCACCGTGAAGGCGAAGAAATGACTCCGATGCCAGCTCGTGGGCTCCAATGTGGATCGGTAGAGGAACTCTTGGAGGTCATCTGATTGTTCTGGAAATTTCTTGAGTTACACATAAAGCCTGAATATTTGGTAAAGAAGGTGGGTATAGAATAAAACGACAGCATTCAGGGTGCCTTTGGTGCCTTACACGATCTTGAGGAATTTCACCTTTACTTTATTGTTCTTAGGTCTGAATTCCCAGTCAGAAGCTAGGAATAGAAGGACAACTGGGAAGTGGGAAGTGAACTTTGACTTCAGGTCAAAGCCTGAAGTCAGTAAGGGCATTTGCGCCCAGGAGGGTGCATGCATGTGTGAATGTGGTAGCTAAAGAGGAATTGAAAAAGCAGGAGAGACACACTTCTTCTAAGGTGTAGCCAATCAGAAGCTACCACACTTACCCTTGCTCTGCACATCTTTCTCCATCTTCTACAGCAGAAGAAATGGGCTCCTTTTGCATAAAATCTGAGATCCTTAGCCTGGCTGGGAAGCCAATAAAGAGCTGTCTTTCTGCTGCACTGTAACCAAGCAGGAGTAACCAAGCTGTATTCAATGAGCAGCTGGTTCTACAAGAAACAGACCAAGAGATACATAACCCACCTTTAATGTAGGCTCCAAGATGAAACTATGGCCAGACCCAGGAGACTAACATTGACCAATATGGTGAAGCCTTCTCCTACAGGTTGGAAAGGACCAGAGGCAACAAAAAGGCCAGTAGAGATGAAATCCACTTAGTTGAATGCTTATGTCGTTCAGTGATGCAAGGACATGGTACCAATGCATTTCACTTTCCCTTGGACCTGAATGAGACCTTTTATTTGCTCAATAAGATTGATCTTGGGAAAAGGTTATTGTGGGATAATGCTCTTGTACACTGTAAAGATTTGTCACTGGTATAAGTCTAATGAAATGCTGATTGGTCAATAGTCAGGCAGGAAATAGAAGTGGGGCAACCAGACTAGGAGAATTGTGGGAAGAGAAAAGGCAGAGAAGCAGTCACCAGCCAGATGTAGAGGAAGTAAGATGAGAAATGCTGGACTGAGAAAAGGTACCAAGCCACGGGGCTAAACATAGATAAGAATTATGGGTTAATTTAAGTCTAAGAACTAGTTAGTAATATGCTTGAACTACTGGCCCAGCAGTTATTACATTATTAAGCTTCTAAGTCAATTGTTTGGGAAGCAACTGATGGATATTTGAGTTTTTGGCTGGGACAGGTTATATTCTACAATGTATAGCTATGGACAGCTTGTGTGGAAAGAGCATAAGGATATCAAAATGATCTCAAAGGTCTGCAGTCTATACAAAAGGGTGCAGCTACTAAGAGAAATTGTGCAAATCGAAAATAGAATTACTATGTGGTCTAGCAATTCCATTTTAGGTATATAACCATGCATATTAAAAACAAGGTCACAGACCAACTTACACATCTGTGTCATGGTAGCAATTATTCACAAAACTCAGGAGATGAAAACTCACATCAAGATGAATGAATGAACAAATAAAACACAATGGAATATTAGTCAGCTTTAAAAAGACATCTTGGGTCTTGTTGCAACACAGATGAATTTCAAGAATATTGTACTAAGTGAAATAAATCATTAGACAGGGGGAAAAAAAACAACACTGTATGAAGTATCTAAGTTCTCCCTTTCCCAGTGTTTGGGATCAAACTCAGGGCCTCACACATGGTAGACAACAGATCTGCTGGACCACAGTCTAACCCTGTATGAATTATGTAAAGTCTAAGCCATAGAAAGAAGAGTAACAGTGGCCAGGACTGAGGGTGGGGCCGTTATGGGCAGTATTTGTTGTATGTGTAGAAGTTCTGTGTGTGTAGAGCTGTAGTTCTGCAAGATTAAAAAAACAAAAACCTTCTAGAAATCATCGCGCAACAACGAAGAAGCAGCTGGCACTATTGGCCTGTAGCTTCAAAGTCCTCACCATGGTCAGTTTGACGGTCTGCACTTGAGGGAAAATGACAATTAGGAAGAAAAACTCAAGCAGGTGATCTAAGTTTCCTCCTCCTGAGACAGATGCAGAAAAGACCACCCGGAAGTAGTGATCCTGGGGAGGATATGCCATAGAGAGAAAGGATCAGCGGGTCTCCACCTGATGTGGGAAGGCAGACGCATTTAGCAAATGCAGGCCGACTCTGGGCTGTTTCTCTTTCAAGAGCAGCCCCAAAAGGCGCCCCATTCTTGGGCTTTGTCCTGCACTCCCTGGGAAGTAAACAGAGCTGGGAGGCTCCCTGTTCTAGGAAAGAGCTAATCAGATGATCCAACCGCTCTGCTCCTCCTTTGGAACCCCGAGAGAGGTACCGGGAAATCCAGTTTTGGCCAGGAGAAATGTGACTGTGAATAAGGGAGGCTGTCACAGACAACTCCTGTCTTGCTTGGGTTCAACCCAGCCCTTAGTCTTTGCACAAGGACCCACAGTAGGTATCAAAGCGGGGGAGGGGTGCTGGAGACAAACCAGACTGCGGACGCAATCGTCCAGCCTTCCGCCTCTGCGTTTTGGAAAAGAACCGGATTTCTCTCCTCGTCCTGTTATTTAGTGTTTGGGAAAAGCCCCAAACACTAGGAGCTGGGAGACATGGAACTTGGAATTTCTGCGAAGGTGGGCTGTGGCATAAAGAGACAGTTCTGAAGTTTGTAACTCCAAACCCTGCAACAGTTTGTTAACTCTCCTCAAGAGACACTCTTGGCCGAGATGGGAGGGAGGAGTAGGGCTTCAGAGAGAGCGGCTTCTCCCTCGCTGGGGAGAGCAGTGTTCCTGTGAGCCTATTTCAGTCTTTGCTAATGAACCATTCCAGAACACCCCAAGTTCCTGGAGTCACTGATAATTGCATAAATCTCTCTCTCTCTCTCTCTCTCTCTCTCTCTCTCTCTCTCTCTCTCTCTCTCTCTCTCTCTCTCCCTCCCTCCCTCTCTCTCTTTTTCTCTCTCTCCATCCTTGAAGCCCCATTCTTAGTTACACCCTGGATCCTGCCAACATCCTGGGACTGAGTTTGCCTTTCCACTTCTAGGAATTTCCACGGATTGGGGAGGAGACTCTGTCCGCCAAGATGGTTGTGAATGTGTGTGACCATCGAAGAGTTTCCAAAGTCTGAATGTTGGGAAGCTCCCTTTAAACAC
>PVIH01000220.1:22500-293223 GCA_004025045.1 Sigmodon hispidus
TCCTTAGAAACCTGAGTGTAAGAGAGAAGGTCAATGGACTTATTAATAACAGTTGATGGTTAAAGAATAAAAGTTTTCTGTTTATAGCATGGACTTTAGAAGCAAATCTATATGTCAGTCATATTTTATAAAGCTGGGGCACCTTGTTTTTATCTCAAGGATTTTTGTGGTGGGGGTGGAATCCTTTTCCATGCCTATTTTCTTACTTTATGCACCCAAGTCAGCAAAGCTGGACAAGAAAACAGTTTCCAAGTTAGAGGAAGTTACTTAGAAATCTGTGATGTATTTATCTGACAGTAATTGTGCCAATAATGGCAATGGAAAGGTGGCTTTGAGGGAGGTCATAAGCTCTAGGTCTTTGAGTCATCAATGGCGGATGTTCTTGAACTGAATCTCTTCCAAATCAGAATCAAAATTCTTTCTTTCTAAATAATCTCCTGCTTGCCCTCTACTTAGAAATGAAGTCAAGAGAATAGATGATAAAAATTAAAAATCAAAATATTTGCAGGGAAAGAAAAAAAATCACAAGCATGGTACAAAGCCAACTGTTCAGCTGGGGAAAATATGCCTCACTGTAAATTATGAAGCTTCTCAATAATCCTTAAATAGCAATAGGAAGCTTCTCAATAACCCTGAAATAGCAAATGTTCAAGAAACAAGAAAAAGTTCAGTTACTTCATGTGTGAATAACCTAAAGATGTAGACAGTTCAGCAAACAGTATGAAAACATATTAAAAACTCATTAGTAATAGAATAGTGTAAGGTAAAACCGTCAATCTACCATCTACTGTAAATATGGCTATCACAGTGACAAAAATGTACAGAGTAGTTTGTTGGTAAAGACTGTATATAAATAATGCAAATGGTTTGATAGTTACAGAGCAGAATTTGATAATTTCAAATGTGTTCCATGTATTTACTCTTTAACTCATTAATCTTACTTTGAGGAACTTACAGAAATACAGATGATATAAAAATATGAAAAGCTCATTATTAGGGTAGTTCTGTGCAGTATAAGTTTTAATAGCCAAATACTGGAAACAATTCAAATAGGAGTCTGGTTGAACAAACATAGTCTACTAGTTACTAGTAGTCTATAGTAGTCTACTCAATGGACTACTATGAAGCTGTAAGAAGGGAGAATATGGGGGACATGGGATAGCCCAGTGAGGAAAGGTGTTTGTTAGCAAGCCTGCTGACCTGATCTCGGGATGAACATGTTGGAAGGTGAGAGCTGACTTCCACAATTGCCCCTTGACTACCTCACATGCACCATGAGACAGACAGACACGTGCACACTCTCTCTCTCCCTCTCTCTCCTCCCCTCTCTCTCTCACACACACACATGCGCGTGCAACACTTAATGCACACACAATACATATTTTTTAAAAACGAGAATACCAAAATTATGCCCATATCTTCGCATAGGATGATGTTGAAAGTTACTTCTGAACAACAGAAGATGAGAAAACAATTCACAGCTCATCCTGTGATGCTACCCTTGCCTTAACTCGAAAGCCAAAGAAAGACCCCATAAGAAAATAAAATATCTACCAGTATATCTTGTGAATATATACATACCAACTTCTCAGTAGATACTAAAACCAAAGCCTGACACTATACATAGGAAGTGCAGAACATAACAAAGGAGAATCTACCACGACAATTCCAGACTGACTTAAGAGCTGAAAATGAATTACTGAAATTGCCACATTAGCAGAACAAAACAAAACAAACAACAAACCACACAATTATCTCAATAGACACAGAAAAATATTTGATAAAATCCAACATGCTTTTGAGACAAAAGCAGCAACAGCTGGGCTTGGTGACTAATGACTTCAAGCCCAGCACTTGGGAGGCAGAGGCTGCAAGGTTAGTACCAGCCAGGCCCACACAATGAGAGCCTGTTGAAGAAGGACTAGAAGAGGAGGAAGGGGAAGGAGGGAAGAAGGAGGAAGGAAGCAGTAGCAGCTCAACAAATGAGAAATAAGAGGGAATTCCATCTGATGAGGAATACCCACGGAAAATACACACCCAGCCCCACCCTTAACTACAAGAGTGAAGAGTGTCTTTCCTATAAGGAGAAAGACAAGGATGTCTACGTGGGACTTTTACTCTGGACTTTGCTAGAGAGTCTAACCAAAACAAGCAAGGAAAAGATATAAAAGGCATCTATACTGGAAAGAATGAAGTAAAAGTATTTTTACTCAGGAGGTGGTGGCATATGACTTTAATCCCAGCATTCAGAGTCAGACAGATCTCTGAGTTCAAGGCCAGCCAGGTCTACAGAGCTAGTTTGAACAGACAAGACTAGAGGCAGAGAAACACCATCTTGAAAAAAGCAAACAAACGAAACAACAACAAAACCCAAAACAGCCATTTCTATTCACAAATAAAATAAGTTTATTAAAATGGAACAACAAAGCATTTTAACAACTATTTCCAAAGAAAGAAAGGAGAGCCACAGAGTCTAGATTCCTACAGTTACAACTTATTGTAAATTAGCTGTTGCCACTCTGAATTGAGACTATGTTCTACATACTTAGACAACAGACTTCATTCATCATTAAAAACAAACAAAAGAGCTGGAGAGATTGCTCAGTGGTTAGCCCACTTGCAGATTTTCCAGGGGACCCACATTAGGTTCCCAGCACCTACAAAAAGCATCTCAGAACCATCTATAGCTCCAGTTCCAAAAGGAACAGGCACCCTTTCCTGGACTCTGCAGGCTTTTGCACATGTGTTATACACATTCAAACACACACATAGAATTAAAACAATAAGACAACATGTCTAAAAATACCAGTTTCATCCAGGTGTGGTGGGATGTACATTTAATTACAACATTTGGGAGGCAGAAGCAGGTGGATCTCTCCGAGTTCAAGGCTAGCCTGGTCTACATAATGAGTTCCAGGCTAGCCAGTTGCATGGTAAGACCCCATCTCAACCCCTTCCCCCCAAAAATACCTTCTAAAACTAAAACTATCAGTTGCCTGGATACATGTCTTTCTGTGCTTGTTCATACTTGTGAGATGTACAAGGACCAACACTAAGGTGAACTATGGTGAGTGACAATAGACATCACTGATGGAAGTCACCAATATACCACACTAGCAGGGATACTGATAAAAGAGATGCTGTGCATATGTAGGGACAGGAGATGCATTCAAAATTCCTGTACATTTTTGTCAGTTTTTCTGTAAACCAGAATCAGCTCCTAAAAATAGTCTCTTAAAAATATTTAAAAGTTAAAAATAAGGGCTGGAGAGATGGCTCATTGGTTATGAGCACTGGCTGCTCTTCTAGAGAACCCAGGTTTAATTCGTAACATCCAGATGGCAGTTCACAACTGGCTGTCTTTCCGGTTCTAGGGAATCTGGAAACCTTTTCAAACCTCCTTAGTCACCAACCAGGCACATGGTAAACAAACACACGTGGGCAAAACACCCAAACAAATAAAGTATATACTTAAAATAAACAAAAAATAAATGAAAATCAATGACCCTGACTATGCACCAAATGTGGTGACATAATCTGTAGTTCCAGGCAAACACCAAGGCAAATAAATAAATAAATAAATAAAGTTAAAAAAAAAACATTTTTAAAAAAAAAGTTGAATGGCATCTAACACATTGCTTTCAGTGTACATTCTGAGAAAAATGTGGCTAGAGAGGAAAAAGAATTGAAAAATTACTTTTAAATTTTTGAACTGTTTTCAGTAATCATATCAGTAATATGCTCTTTTATTATTCTGAGACTTTCATCTATGCCTTTGTATTGAAATAAAATGAAAATCATTGTATGTGTCATAGAAAAGCAGGACTTTATTCAGTTGGAGTAATTGTGATAGTTTTATGGGATTATGTTCTGGAATCTTGAATTTAAATTTGAAGTGAGTTATGAATTTACAGTGCATTTTATCTGTAAGAAATAAGCTTGTTTCCACTACTTGTCCTTTGGAAAAAACCTAAAAGTAATAACTAGCCAAATACAAGGCTCTCTTAGTTTTCAAAATGAAGTCTCTAAATATCATTTCCATCTTAAAAAGGTTGATTGTGGGTCTTATTAGGAAGCATAAAAAGTGAGTACACCATTTAGTCTTTCCAAAAGCAATGAAATTATCACAGTGTGGGGGATGTTAAGGGTTGAATTTTGTTTTCTTCAAATGTGTTCAAAATGTAACCCCTTGGTACCTATGAATATGACCTTTTTTTGGAAGTAGATAATAATATATTTGGTGAGCTTTAACCCAATGACCGGATACTTGAAGGAAGAGAGAGTCTCTGGGCTAGTCTCTGAGAGAGCGCTCATCATATGACGATGATGAAGACAGAAACTGGAGGGAGTTGTAAACTATCTGGGGAAATAAGGGATTGCTGGTGACAGAGTGACAGGCGGGGATGAGGAATAGCAAAGAGAAGGTTCTTTCTCTGTCAGCATTATGTTCTTGAATCTTGAGATCCTCATTATGAGAAGCCCTACTGACATTCTGACTTCAGACATCCCCAGAACTAAAGACAATCCATTGCTGCTGCTTTGAGCCCCTCAATTTGAATTTATGTTAAAATACTTTAGCACCCCTAGGTAATCAACAGAGGGCTGTTCAGTCAGAAAGATGCAAACATCAGCTGGAGAATGTTCTCACGAGATGATTGAAGAACAATCTGAGAATCAGCAATGGGCAGTTCAAATCAAATGAGGCAAATTTCTGAGGTCATCAAACCAAATAAAATAATCTAACTACAGAGGATGAGAACATTTTGATATTATATATGAAAAAGAGTCAAGCATTCACCCAGCCTTTCCATTGTAAATTATATGACCAAGAAGCCATGAAGTAGATGAGAAAAAAAAAAATCCCCTTTAGAGATGCATTTCTGCTAATTCATGATAGGATGTCACCATTTTACATCCTGTGATGAACTAATAAATTCAAATAACAATAATCCAGTAAATATTGAAATAATAATGAAAGAGAGGCTAATCACATACCTCCTAACAGAAATACTACTGCTATGTGTGTTGAGGAAATTGGACCAAATATGATTCAATCTAGATCCAGCCAACAACTCTCAGAAAACACAGGGACAACTGACTTGTTGGACACACCACTGGGGAGGAAGCAGGAAGCATCATAACTCCTACAGGAGAAATAAGTTGATTTATTAAATGAACTGTAAGGAGAGGGAGAAAGATAATCAAGGAACCTCTGGAGTAAGAGTTAAGAGACAATCCAAATATAATATATTCTAGAATTTCACTAAAATTCTGGTCCCTATAAACTGAAGGATAATATTTCCATATATTATGAAAAAAATTATTTGAGTAAATTAACTAGTTACAAAGTAATTGCTGTTTTTTTTTAAGATGTGATGATTTAAGAAATAAATCCCTATCTTTTAGAGCTAGTTCTCAAACCATTTATAGATCCAATAACACAAGGCCTGGATTTGTTTTACAAATCTCTTCCATCATGGTAGGAGGAAATGGGTGGGAACAGGTATAATTAGTTGATCATCTTTTATAATTATTGATGCTAAGCACATGAATGTTTATTTTCTTTTTATTTTGAAGGTTTTAAATATTTTTCACATTAGAAAGTTATAAAGAAAAAAAACCTCATGGAAAGATCTTGTCATTGCTGGAAGTAGGTCCTTCAGAATATCAGTGGCCATAGCTGGAAAGACATAGCCATGAGGAAATCCCTGATTAGGAAGTTTGGGGGTGGGCAGCAGTGAGTCCTGCCCCAAAACATAAGGCTGCAGCAAAGAGTAATTGAAGGCTGAAAGCATGTCATACACAAAGTGCTGACTGAGTGTTTGACAATTGTCTTTGGAAGATGGTTCTCTTTATATTTCTGAGTTTAGACACAGGGCCATGTCAGTGCTTTGGACCTATATATTTATTGCTATGGCCCTGACACAGAGATAGATCCAGACACCTGATTGCTAGTCTATCAGTTTGATATCCAGACCACCACCTCACTTCCCATGGCTGCTTCCATTTCAGACAAATATTTATGGAAAGGCACCTGCTTGAAAGATTTAAAAAATTCTAGCATCTGAACTCAACTCATTTTTTTCCTGATTCTAGTTTTAAACCAGCATGCTATATGTTGATACCATGACACATTGAGAGAGCCTCCCTTAGGAGAGCAATTACAAAACACACAAAATAATGGCAATTCATCACAAGTGGGTCACTGTGGCCTGTAACATATATTCACCATTACTAGACTAGTACCTTGAACATAATGGTCACTAATAGGATATTATGTCCACCTATGCAGTGGACCACCTATACCAATGAAGTGGCAATTATAATTAATACATGTACGATCAATGCACCTCTTCCTGATGATGCTCTCTCTGTGGGATTTTCAGCAGCAGTTTTAATTGAAAATTAGTGTAACAATCACACTTACATTTGGGATGCCTATGTCCTCTTTGCAGGATTTCTCATTCTCTACAAACTCAAAAGCTAGCTTCATGTAGAGCATGATTGCTTGCATTGCATAGAGAATAAAATGGGCTAATCCAACACCAGTAAATTAAGAATGTCCAGAGAAACACTTGCTCTGCCAGCTCACCTTAGACTTTTCACTCTTATGTAACATTAAAAAAGATATTCTTATTTTTTATTGTGTATTTATGTGTGGCCTTGCATGTGGCCATGTAATATAGAAGAGAATGTCAGATTCCCTGCAAATGGAGTACAGGTTTGTGCATTCCATCTGTTGCAGGTACTCAGACGGACCCAAGACCTCTAGAAGAGAAGCAAGTGCTCCTAACTGCTCAGTGCTCTCTCCAGCCTGCATATAACATCCGTAACCTGAAATTCTAAAAAAAAATGTACTTAACACAATAAAGCTGGGGACAAGGTGGTAAAGGACATATTTAACCCAAAAGAAAACACCCAAAAATCAACCAACCAATCAAAATCAAAACACACACATACACAAACACACTTGCACACGCGCATTCACACATATACATATATCCATTTACATTCACATACACACACATATACACACATTCATGTACATAAACAGGCCTCTAGAAAAGGAAGTATTGATAAATTGTGCTTGGTTAATATTTAATGTTTTTGCTCCTTAGTGATGTTTCTCAGAAAGTGAAGAAAGATCTCACATACTGGAAAAAATACTTGCAAAAGACAATTGACATTTGATATATACACATATACATCTTGTGTCTCAATATTAAGGAAAAAAATTAAAAGGTAAAAGATCTAAACAGGAACTTTATCAGACAGGGCATGACCATGGCAAGCAAAATGCTCCAAGTCACTTGTCAGAGAGAAATGCATATTCCAACCATAATGAGATACTACCACAAACTGATAAAAATTAAATTAAAAGGCCTGATAATACCAATTTCTGGCAAGGATGCAGAACAACTTAATATATTACAGTTTGACAGGAAAAAAAGCAAAAAATACCATTTCTTATAAAAAAATACCTTGACTGTATGACTTAGAAATCTTGTACAACTTACCTGTAGGAGTTAGACCAGGTTTCCACAGTAAACACTGGAGAAAAAAAATCATCTTGTAATTCTAGTGGGTGGGAGGAAAAATAAACCATTTTATCATCCATCATACCTCTCTGTTGTTAATAGGCGTATCTTTAGGAGAAACAGCAGGATCCTTACTTGCTTGGGTATCATGAGAGAGAGGTAACAAAGGGAAGGAGAGATGCCCAACACTCCTGCTTACTCCCTTACCCTGTAGGAACTAAAGAGTAAGTCTACAGCGCACAGGTACAGAGTCTACAAAAGACATAATGGAAGGCCTGCGGGGCTGGGGGGGTGGGGTTTGTTCCACCTTGCCTTCTCCCTATCACATTGTTAGAAGTCTCTTCCCAGCAGCTCTTTTTTCCAATACACCATGTTCGACTATCAAGAAAAAATTACAAGGCATGCCAGAAGGCAAAAGAAACCGTTTGAAGAAAAATCGCAAACATTGCAATCAGATGTGGCAGGCATGTTGGAATTGCCAGGCTGGGGATTTAAAACAGCTAGGAATGACATGCCAAGGGTCTTAATGGATCAAGTAGGGAACATGCAGAAACAGATGAATAGTGTAAACAGAGAGATGGAAATCCTAAAAATGAACCAGAAAGAAATGATAGTGATCAAAAACAGTATACCAGAAATGAGGAGTGACTTTGATGGCTTTATTAGGAACAGGGCATGACTGGAGAAGAGTCCTGGATTTAAGGATATCTCAATAGAAATCTTCAGAACTTAAAAACAAAGAGAATAAAAGATTCTTGAGGGGGAAATGTGACAGGGTATCCAAGGACAACGATTACTGGTGTAAGTACATGTTATAGGGTTACCAGCAGAAGAATAAGGGAGGGAAGAACTATCTGAAGCAATAATGATTCTGATTTCCCCTGAAATTAATGTCAGACATTAATTATAACAGAACCCGAGTGTTCAAAGTGCAACCAGCAAAACAAATGAAAACAGTCACATTTTTCTAGCTACAGAAAAATCAACGAAAAACAAAAAAATTTCTGAAAAATAGCCCTCCTCCAGAGAAACGAAGATGCACACTACCTCTGAGTTATCCTCAGTAGCCAGGAAGGAAAGAAGGGGCATAAGAAAATGTTTTAAATGTGGGGAAAGATGAAAGAAAAGTACACTTATCAGTCTGTGCCCTATGAAATCATTCTTTAAAAGCAAGGAGGGGCAGGCATAGAGAAGGTTCAGTGGTTAGAAGCATGGGCTATTCTTCTGTAGGACCTGGGTTCAGGTCTCAGCATCCACACGGAAGTTAAAAACCACCTGTAACTCTGGTCCCAGAGGATCTGACGCTAGAAGGCTTCTGTGGAAATTACATGTCTATGGTGCATATACATACATGCAGACCAAACAACCATACACATAAAATTAAAACAAATAGATATTTTTAAAAGAAGGAAAAAGAGCACAATAGGATGATCTATATTTGTAATTCCAATACTCAAGAATCTCTGGCAGGAAGATCCTATGTTCTTGGTCAATATGGGCTACAAAGCTAAGCTCTCTCAAACATACATGTGTCAAGATGTCAACACTTCTCTGTCTGAAATAGACAAATTCAAGTGGTCTAAAAATCACTAAGAATGTTGTTGGACTCAATAGCTCTTTAATCAATTGGAATCAACACCTATAAATTTTTTTTTTCCAACAAGAAAAGAGAACAACATGATGGAGTCTTTTCCTCCACCAGGTGTGTTGCAAGATTCAGGTAGTCAGGCTTGAATCAAGCACCTTGACCCAAAGAGCCTAACACTCTTGCTGGCCTAACAGACTGAAAGGAACAAGCATGGGCTGGAGAGGTGGCTCAGAGGTTGAGAGCACTGTTCTTCCAGAGGACCTGAGTTCAATTCCCAGCAACCACATGGTGGTTCACAACCATCTATGATGGCATTTGGTACTCTCGTCTGTATACTGTATACATAATAAATAAATCTAAAAAAAGAAAGGAACAATCATGTAATGTGTGCGCTCATGTGGTGGAATGTTCTCTGTATGCTGTAAATAAAGGAGCTGTTTTGGCCTAAGTGCAGCACCATAGAAGTGGGTGGAGTTAGTCAGTCACTGTCCGACCCCCGAAGAAGAGACATGAGAGAAATACAGGTAAGCCATGGGCTGGGCCATGTGGCAGGTAGATTATAGAAATGGCTTGAATTAAGATGAAAAAGCTAGCTAGTAATGTGCTTGAGACATGGGCCAAACAGTATGAAGTTAATATAAGTGTCTGATTCATTTCTTTCAGGGACAAAAGCCGATGCAGACCAGGTACAAACCTCCAGCCCAAATGGGCCTGGGAAAGTTTCTACAACACTCTCAGGTCACAATAAAAATCAACTTGAACTAGAAACTGGAAAAAAAAATCACCAAATTGTGAAGTGTACACAGATTTGTAAATAATATGGGTCAAAGAAGAAATCTCAAAGATTTTAAAGCATGTTAACCTTGATGAAAATAGCACAGAAAAATCAGTTCAACATCAAGAAAGTAAACAACTTGATTTTAAAAAATGGGTCAAAAACCTCAATGAATGCTCACCTGTAGTAAGAAGTTTCTGGACTTCGTAGCCTAGCCTAGACCAGAGGTTCGGAACCGCCCTCGGCCCTGCTGTTGGTTTGCTCCAAATTATTATACAAAGACTTATATTAATTTCATGCTGATTGACCTATGGCTCAGACATATTGCTAACTAGCTCTTTCTTCTTAACCCAACCTATTTCCATTAATCTGTTTAGCCATGTGTCTTGATACATTTTCTCAGAGCAGCATGGTTGTCTTCTTTCCTCTGCATCTGCTGGCGTCTCTCTTGGCGTCTCTATTCTGCTATATCTGTTCCCAAGAGTTTTTGTAGTCTGGTAGCCCCACCCACACTTCCTGTCTGCCTTCTGGCCAATCAGCTTTTTATTAAGACAGGAGGAGGGGCAAATATTTACAATGTAACAAAACATGATCCGACTACATTCACCAAAGTGCATATTTGAATAACAGATAAATGTATAAAATGATACATGCTATTAGAGAGATGCAAATTTTAAAAAAGATGCCACTATACATGCATTAACTTGACCAGAGCTGCAACACAAGCACCAAATATTGCCAAAGATGTGGAGTGATGGAAACATTTCTCTGAACATTGCAAAAGCACTACACATATGCTGGAAGATAGTGTGATGGGTTCTAGTGAAAGCAAACACACTCTTACCATATGTTTAACCAACCATTGTGTTATCTGGTATTTATCCAAGGATTGAAATGTTATATTCCCAAAGAACCTGTCTCTAGATAATTGGAAAAGTGTTGTTCATAACTGCCCAAACCTGGAAGCAACCAAGATATCTTTCAGTAGGATGAGTGATAAATTAATCATGGACCTTCCAGATAACGGAATAGTATCACATACTACAAAGAAGTGAACTGCCCAGCCATACAATGGATATGTATGGCTCCTGAGTCTTAAATGCCCATTACTAAAGAAAAAGGCCATGAATTACTGAAACTCTGCAACTTTTTTTTTAATGGTGAAAAAGTGTATTTAGAATTAGCCAGCTGGACTGAGTTTAGATGATCCCAATTTTGTTGATGACATCCAGAGCATCATAATTAGGAGCCAATGAAACATATGCCTTCTTCTCTCCATCAGGCCTTATGAGGGTATTGACTTTGGCCACATCTATGTCACAGAGTTTCTTCACAGCCTGTTTGATCTGATGCTTGTTGGCCTTGACATCCACAATGAACACAAGTGTGTTGTTGTCTTCTATCTTCTTCATGACTGACTCAGTGGTCAGGGGGAACTTGATGATGGCATAGTGGTCAAGCTTGTTTCTCCTGGGCGTGCTCTTTCGAGGGTATTTGGGCTGCCTCCTGAGCCTAAGGGTCTTGGGCTGCCGGAAGGTGGGTGACGTGTTGATCTTTTTCTTGTAGCTGTGGACACCTTTCGGCACTGTCTTCTTGGATTTCAAGGCCTTCGCTTTGACTCCGGCTTTGGGAGGGGCAGGAGCTTCCTTCTTCGCTTTTGGCACCATCTTGGTGAAAAAGCACTCTGCAACATTTTTAAAAATGCAGAAGTTTGAAAATAGTAAAAAGATCTGGATATCATCTAATAAAACATATGTTAATTTTAAGAATTCATCTTGTAAAATTGATGGGTCATAATATGGAGGTGGGTTGTTCTTTGTGAATGTGTGTGATGATAGAGCTGGAACCCAGGCCACTGCACATGGTGGGTAAACACTCTATAGTGGCTACATTCCTAGCCAACAGAGAAAGATGTTAATTTAGTGTGACTCTGAAAGAATGTTGGAGTAAGTTGGTCTTCTCAGATAGGTTAGCCATTAGATTTTTGTCCCATTGGTAGTGGGAGCCTTACAGTTGGCCCTCACTATACCTTCTGAATAAATAAACTTCCTGTAGGCTCCTTAACAACCAGCCTCCTGTACTTTGTATGGAACCAAAAGGAAAAAAAAAATCCATTGTGCTGCTACAATGGCTATGGAGATGGGGAGTCAATTATGTGGCAAGTATTATGCTGTGGCTTTACATGTGTGGTCCTTGCTCACCATGTCTTGGCAGAGTGAGCATTAATCCTGTTTTCCAGATGGGAAAACCAAAGTTCAATAATTCTCCCAAATATTCAATAGTGGAGTATATTTCAGACCAAAACTAATGTGATGTCACAACTTGTTTCTTTTAATTTTTGAGACTAATGCAATTACATAATTTCTCCTTACCTTTCCTCCCTCCAAATCTTCCCATATACCCCTCCTTTCTTTTTTTTAAATTCATGACCTCTTTTGTCATTAATTGTAGTTTTGCACACATATACACATGCACAAGCACACACATACACACACACACACTCACTCACATATACACAATCCTGGTAAATGCAATCTTCTCAGCCTGTATAATGTTACTGTATGAGTGTTTTCAGGGATGACCACTTGGTATTGGATAACCAGTTGGTGTTGTCTTCTGTGCTAACAGTGATGTCTCACTGTTAGCATTTCTTAGTTGCCTGTGGTTCTTGGCATTGAATGAGACCTCCTGCCCTTTCCTGCAGATTCTCTATGAGCATATCTATTGTTCTTGTTCTATTCAGGTTTAGGTAGTCATATGGAGACTTTATGAGTGTAGCTCTTGACATTCTTGGGAGACACAATCTCACAGCAAACTCTCTCTTACAATTTTTCCACCCTCTCTTCCGTAATGATCCCTGAGCCTTAGATGCAGGACATGTATTGTCTGTCTTGTACATGTATTGGTTGAAGCCCGGGCTCAACAACTCTATATTTTGATTGATTGTGGTACTCTATAATGGTTTCTGTCTGTCACAAGGAGAAATTTCCTTGATGAGGGGTGAGAACTACACTTATCTGTGAGTATAAGAGGAAATATTTAGTTATAGTTAGAGATTATACTGATTCAGTTAAGAGTGGTTGTAGATTCTTTTTCAAGCTGTATGACTTCATGATCCCTGGGTGGTTAGCTGAATTTCTTGTGCCAGGCATGATTTCTCTCTTGTTGAGTGAAGTTTAAGTCCAATTAGAGAGCTGTTGGTTACCACCAAGGTATGTGTGCCACTACTTCACCCTTAGAGTTATTGGACTTTGCAAGTTGTTGCTGTGATTCATAAGTATCACAGCTGGGTATAATTGTTGGTTTCTTCTCCCTTTGGAAGTTTGTATGGCACCTTCTGGTAGCATAAAAACTAGTCTTTGGGGAGGAGGCATTCAGGTCAGAACCAGCTCAGGGCCCTCTAGGCCCTGTGTCTGAAGTGCATGGTGTCTTCAACATATAGGAACTTACCTTCAACCTTTATGGTGTTGGAGTGGCAACCAAGGTCAATAGCAATAGCTTATAATGTTTTGGGGGTGTCTTGGGCAACTCTGACGAATAACTCAAAGAGCAATCCCCATACCCAGTGTTGGGGGTTTTTGTTAAATAGGCTTTGGCTCTTAGAGGAAACATTGTCAGCTCAGATAGAAAAAAATCATCTAAATTCCACATTTATACTTCTATATCAATTTATGCATATTATAGGTATTTTTAGGTAGATAGTTAATACCCTGATTCCTTTTGACCTTTTCATTCTTGCTGTTATTTTACCACCTTCCTTACTTGTTTGTTTTTGAGAGCTATGACGTCATGTACCCTGGACTGGTCTCAAACTCACTATGTAGTCAAGGATGACCTTGGACTTTTGATCCTCTTGCCTGAAACTCCTGAGTGCTAGGACTATAGGAATATGCTACCACACCTTGTTTATGTGGTCTTGAAGATTGGCCCTAGTGCTTTCTGCATGCTGGGCAAGCACTCTACTAACTGAGAAATCCTCAGCTCCCATGTCACAATCTTGACTTTGAGTCACTGGGGGACATTTACAAGTCCCTCTTGACCATGAAGTGGTACAACACTGCTCTGGTAGGCAATGCAGAACCATTGCTGGATTATGGATACTGGACTAGATCAGGAGAAAAAGATGCTGGTGTGTTCAGAGATCCCAGAGAGCAGGGGGGGGGGAGAGGAGGAGGAGGAAGTAAATTGCCTAACAGTGCAGAGTGAGCATTGAGAGCAGCTGGAGAAGTATGTAAAGGCCCCAGATGAGCTGTTTCCTCCCACTACACAGAGGAGGGTCTCAGGGAGGGACACTGACCTCTCACACACAAGGGCCCCAGTGTGGCCCACAGACTCTAATAGCTTGAAATAAATGTGCAGACTCACTTCCCAGCCTTCTCCACCTGGGCGTTATGAATATTTCCCTGCAGTTAACATACCATTTGTTTTGAATTTGTGTAACTATGTGAGCCTCATGGGGTTTGGATTAGGCAAATTAGGTATGTCTTTAGGTCCATCTTAAGAAAGTCCTGTGATACACCCAAAACTAAAACCAAAAAGCCTTAAACCCACCTTATGCTGAAGAAGAAAATTGTCTCCGTTTTATGATTTCTCCTTGTCAGAAAGAATGGAGCTAATGACAGTTCTCTCTTCTTTAGATTTCCATCATAATTTCCTATTATGGTAGAAAGAAGACACTGAGATACCTCTGCATACCGGACAGGGGAAGGTAAGAGAAGCATGCCTGCAAGAGACATGGATACCTTATTTTGTGTGCGTATGATACAAGTTGATGAAGCAGGCAAAATCGAACTGTTCCGTGTGTTTGTGATAAACTTCATGGGGAAATCATAAATGTGTGTGTGTGTGTGTGTGTGTGTATACATAGCTCTTTAAGGGAGCCCTTTCTGAAAGCCCTCCTTAATATTCATTCTGCCTCCCAGAGACTGCAGGCTACAAACGCAGTGAGATTCTGAGATCTCAGCTCCTGTATAAGGTAGGAATGCAGAGAACTCCACAGAAGAAAATAGCTTTTCCTTCTGGCTAAGAGATGAGAAGAGTCCCCCCATCACATCAAAGGTGCCATGTTCATCCGCCAGCAGTGGGGCCATGGCAATCCATCTACAGTGTCACCAGCTCGGCAGCCCAGCCAGCCACATCTGGAAAAGTTGAGTGAGCTGCAGAATTGACACACACTAAGGAATGTGTCCAGCGCAGCATACTGACACCAGGCCTAACACAGTTTTCCTCATTCTATGTGCATCAAGGCCAGAAGGTTGTTTGGAAATTAACACTTTGAGGGTTAGCAAGTCAATGGAGAGACTCTACGTACTCTTCCTAACAGCAATCTTTCAAAAAGGAAGATATAACAAGCACAGTAGGTTTAATAATGCACATAACAGTTGAACAAATCCAGGAGAAACCAAGAAGGGCCAGGCATGTGCACTCAAAGAGAACAGAAGCCTCAGGTTCTCTTTCAGTCAGAAACTAGCATATCCCACAAGTCCACATTCATTTTGCCTTCATCTAAAACCTAGAAGCATAAGCATGTGCAGTCTTAACAGCCACACGCTTGCTCTGGGGAGATGCCAGGAACTTCCCTGACTGTCCCAATGGTTTCAGTTTCAAGGTCTCAGGGCCTAACAGACCCTTCAAATCAGAAAGCTCTTCAGGTTTCCTATGCATTTGTCTTTGTAGCTTTGATGGTCTTGAGCAAGGAAGGTGCTGCAGGGGAGACACATCAGAGCAAACGGCTCTAACTGGGCATGAGTTATGACTGTCTTGCTCAGTGTGAAGAAGTACGAAGATTCTCTGTACTTCTTAAGGCAACTCAGTAGAGCACAGTCTCTCACACTAAATCCCTCTCCAACGCTACTCTTACTATCCCTACTTAGATTTGGCTTTCTATTGAAATATTTCATTGCTGGTATGTGTGTGTGTGTGTGTGTGTGTGTGTGTGTGTGTGTGTGTGTGTGTGTGGTGTCATGCAGTGTGGAGGCCGGTAGACAACTCTTCTGCCTTTGTGTGGATTTTGGAACTGATCTCACAGAGTCAAATTTATATGGTAGGTGCCTTTACCCATCAGAGCATCTTGCCAACCTTAAAATACTGATTTTTAAAACTATCTCTTCTCTGAGAATCCCAAAGGATCAAACACTATTCTCATGGAAAATCAGAGGGATAAAAAGAAGGCATGGTGGGTAGGCCAGGTGAGAATTAACCCTGCTTCCCTAGAAGAGTGCAGACTGCAGGACTAGCTGTATGTGGCGCCCAGCTTTTGTAGGCAGGGTCCTCCTGTATACTCTTGCTTCTTCTCCAAGTTCTCCAATTGCTTTCTTACTGCTCTGTATTCTTTCCTGAAACCTTGCTATGGCCTGTCTGATGCCACAGGGAAGCATTAGGAAGCTTTTTCTGAGAGTTCAAGGAGGTTCCATGTGGTTCACACAAGGTGGCCAGTGTGGTAACGCCTTTCCTTTGTCTGACACACATGGAGATAATATTTTCTTTATCTAAAAAACAAACAAACAAACAGGCCAGGGTTTTATGTATCCCAGGCTCCCCTTGGATTCACTACATAGCCAAAAATGATGTTGAATTTCTGATCTTCCTGTGTTTAACTCCCGAGTGCTAGAATTATAGAAACACACTCCCAGGTTGACGGGTTTAATCCCAGTGCTTCCTGCATGCCAGGCTAGCACTCTACCATCTAAGGCACAGCCCAGCCCCAAGAGAGACTGTTCTTCCTAGAAAAGCTGGTTCATCAACTTCCATTACTCAGAGAATTGTAATGGCAGAAATGAGTGAGAGGAAGTGGTGGATGGCCAACCGTGTGTGTGTGTGTGTGTGTGTGTGTGTGTGTGTGTGTGTGTGTGTGTGTGTGTGTTTGTGGTCTCACAGAGCCACACTGTGGGGACAGATATGGCCGAGTTCCTGGAGGTCCAAGCTTCACTTTAAACACCCATTTGTACATCAGTCAGTTTCAATTATTATACTTGAAGATGGCTTCTCAATGAAGGCAAGGTTGTCATCACCATGTGGCTAGTGGCTCCAGCCTGGGGCAGAACCAACTGAAAGCCGACAGTCATTTCAGGCAGGCTGTCACTAGTGATCAAAGATGGTCTATTTTAGCCCAAACCAAACACCTTACATTTGTCTCATTGTCTCATGTTGCTCCTATCCTCTGAGGGACTCCAGCTCTCAGTTGTCATTTTGCTGGATACTGAAGTGTCCCTTTCTGCTCATTCTTCACACAAATCCAGGAGTTCTGGGTCTGAGGATACGTTCTGGTCAGTCAGTCTGGGTTCATAGTTGTCTCTACTGCTTTCTCTATAACCCAGAGCTACTGAAAAAACAAAGAAAACACAGGTGGTTGTGGTGTGTGTGATGAAATGGCTAATTGGGTTAAGAGCTTGCTGCACAAGCCTGAAGGTCTGAGTTTGATCCTGGGAAACCACATAAAGGTGGAAGGGAAGGACGGGTTCCACCAAGTTGTCCTCTGACCCCTACACTGTTGCTGGGGCATATGGGAAGCTTCCCACCCCCCACAACAACAAACAGAACAAAACCAGAAATAGCGCCGCCTCTTATGTCATAGAGCTGAAGATCAATCGGGCTAATCTGTTTAAAGAGCTATGTAAGTACCTAGAAAGCGCTCCGTGGTGCTGACTGAGGACCCACACACAACCTTTACCTGATGACTAGCATTGGCTTCTAAACAAAACAAAGGAATCCAGCCTCATAACAGGAAAGCACCAGGTTCTTGGCTTAAACTAATATGTTATGCTAAACCATGATGTTCAGGACGGATCTTCCCTAGGCAGAGTGAGCCCATCACTCCCCCTGTACAATCCATCCCTGGGAGGCCGAAGGCAGCGAAGTGTCCTCTTCCCCTTACCAGGCAGGGAAACCCCATGCATGCACCATCTCACCAGCAGGCAATTGCCGTCTTTGGGTCTTGTTGTCCTTGGCTCAGCTGAAACCCACACTTCCAATTTTCACACTATCTGTAAACGTTTAATTCGAAAGGCTTTCCTATTTAATATCAAACAAGTGAGGAAAAAATTTCATCAGCTCATTAGTGCCGAGCCAGACTTCCACTGGGCTGCAGTAGCAACTGGAGTTCAGCTGTGCGGAGGCCTCGGTAGGATTCTCAAATGGCTGAACGGAGAGCAATACATCAGCCTACTGAAATCTCACATGCCATTTGGTTTAAATATTAAAGTTCCTTTGAGGTTAAGTATTAGAACCAGAAGGCAGGCAGGTTTGCAATCTGTTAGCCTGGCCTCCACATGCGGCTTCTGTCACAGACATACCTCTTTTCAGCAAGAGGGGTCACTGCTAGCCTAAAATCTCCCCGACACCATTTACCAAGGAGAACTAGGCTTCTACAAGCTTACCGCCGACTTTTGCCCCAGGCCTGCTCAACCCACAGTCTAGACTGACAGACTGTCTAATGGAATATAACAGCGGCCACAAGTGGGAGGCACACATCATTTTAAATGTTCTATAGGGATTTTTTTTTTTTAAGTAAAAATAAACAGGTGACATGTATTTTTGATCAAGTATTAGAAGCCTATGCATTCAAAGTATTATTTCAGCAAGTTATCAATTCAAAAGGTAGTCAACTTTCTTTTTTTTTGTACTAAATCTTTGTAATCAAATGTGCATTACACACCTCAGTCAGGGCCAATGGCTATTTTTCAGTGTTCAACAGTTACCAACTGTCTGGACTATGACGGTCTAGGCTCTAGGCTAGGTTATTTCTGCACCTTGCATTCTATCCTACAGCTGAGGACCAGTATTGAAAACCCTGGTAGAAGTGGAGGAAAGGTCCCCAGAGGCTGCCTGTGGGGTGGGGGTGGGGGCGCACACTGAAATGAGAATCTGTCACCAGAGTTCCTTTTGAAGTGCATTTGCTTGCAATAACTTTATAAACACGATTGCCTCTCTCCCTTTGTTTCACAGTTCAGGAAAGTCAATTTATCTCTGACGGAGGAGAATCGTATTTTCTCAGCTGCAAATCATGTTAATTGGGCATCAGATAGCTAGGACTGTGGAGTAAACAGCCCTAGTACTTTTAAGGCTTTTGATGGCTTTTCCAGGCATACTGTAGATACTGTATTGAAGTGGGAGCCACCCCTCCCCCGAAAGGTGGCAAGTCTTGCAACTACTGGGAAATAGGGACATGAGACCATGCTAACAGATCTGATCCCTTGTTCTGTGCTCTGATATGTTGACTTGGTTCTTTCAGTCAGAATAAACACAAATGCGAGTCAATGGGAACTGAGTTGTTCCAGAGTAGAAGGACAGGGAGTGGAGGGGTATTTGGACTGGGGTGGGGGTGTTCCGGGACAGAGTGCATTCAGGTACAACCCTCATTTCTTCAGGGGAGTGGATCTTTGTGTCACTTGCTTTTCCTTCAACAACATTTCCAGTCCTTCAGCACTTAGGTCACTGAGGGGCAGTGACTAACAGGCTGGTCTTTATAAAGTGGGAAAAAATGGAAGCATTGAGGAGAAGCAGCGGGATGCTATCCCATTCCTCACAGACCAGTTTTGGCAATGGGTACCTATGTAAGTTGAAGTGTTAGAAACGGGTTTCTAGAAAACTGTCCTGCCTTTGTGATCAGAACGTCTTCCTAAAGCACGGGTGGGTGTGATATTGTTGGATAGCCGCTTACTTCCCCACACCAGGACTTCTCTAGATTTACCAGGCTTTCTTTAATGCCTTCACCATGAGCCCTTTCTCTTTCTCAAATGCAGGCTTTCATTCCTCCTGCAGAAGGCAGTTTCTACAAATGATGCAATGTGGCATGCAGAGCCCCCAAACTTCAGGGGTCTGTGGATTCCAAACTTGGGAGAATGCTGACCAAGTCAGAAAGCACTGCTGACATAGTTTGATTTAACTACTCCTGAGGAGCCACATGTCTGTATTTCTTTGCCATTGCTCACACTCTTCTGCCCTATTTCATATAATTTATTATTATTATTATTATTATTATTATTTGGGAGTTTCTTGTATATTCTATGACATGGGGGCCATAGTCAGGGGTTCAGAGATGGAATCATCATCTTAGAAAACAGTGATGTAACACCAGCCTAGCACAAGGGCCTGGAATGACTGCAGTTCTTTCTCTTAAGCAGAGGGAAGGGACCTTGCAACTCACAGAAATGCTGCACCAGTATCACTTTGCAGAGTACTGTCGGAGTGAGATGGCTGTAACTGAAGTATACCCTGTGTCAGCTAATGTTCCTCAAAGATGGTAAGTGCTAACATCCATTACACTGTTATGTGGCAGCCATGGTGCTAAGCTTTATTCTTAGAGCTTTTCATGCAATGCACATAAAGATCCTATGGTTGTTTCATATTAATTGTTAAGGTTCCCATTGTACACACAGAGATTGGAAACAGAGATTGGAGAAGGTTAAATGCTTGCCCAAGTTCAGCAAGTGTTTATGCTGGAATTACAGCCACTTAGTTTATTTCCAAGGATCTATATATTGAACACAGGACTGACTTTGTAACCTGCAGGGCTCAGTGCAAAATGAAAGGGTGGGGCCCCTAGCTCAAACAGCAGGAGGGAGAAATATTTATATGTTTAGGTATAATCCCAGTACTTGGGAAATGAGGCAAGAGATAATTGGCAATTAGGCTGGGCAACCATACCAAGTGCCCTAGCAGCCTGGTCTGTATAATAAAATTCTTGCTCACAAAACAGACAGACAAGGAAGATTCCGCTATAAAGTTTTTCACTTCCAAAAAAAGAAAAAAAAACCAAAACTTTTTAGAAGAGCCCAGGCTATTTATCCCAGCTAGCCTTAAATTCATGATCATCCCAACTCAGATTCCAAGTCCTTAGATTACAGGCACATGCCACCAGCATTGGCTTATCTTCCGAAGTCTTGATTTTTTTTTTTTTTAAATAGGAGTAAAATGATTGCTACACAATCTCACTCTAAGTCAAGAAAAGTTAAAATAAAAATGTTAGTATAAATTTTACCATGCATCTTTATTGTTCAAAGCCAACTTAGATGCTATTTGTAACTTGTATATAAGGTCTCTGAAATCACACAATGTATGATTGATAGTGCATAGACAGTGTTTGGCCCCAAACTTATCTGTTTTTATTTTATTTATTAATACATCAATATCTGACTTCTGAGGAGTAAGACAGAACTGGGAAAGATAGAAGAGTGGAATTATCCCTTGCTCTTGCCTGCCCTTACCTAGGCAATTGTTCCTAGAGGTTGGCTTTCAAAGTGAAACAATGCAAGGAAGCGAGAACATGACTGGCTTTCTTCACTGTTTATGTTTCTTAAAATGCCTTCTTCCTGCAATTGAAGCAAGTTCAAGTTTGGCCAGGAAGCATGGCTCCTGAGAGCTAACTACCTGCACAGGTTTCATCCATGCTAACACAGGGAGATGCCTCAGGCTCTCAAGTTATCAGGAGAAAAGTCTGAGTTTGGGAGGAGTATATAGATCAGCTATAAAGTGCCTGTCTAGCATGCAGGAGGCCCCTAGAAAAAGAGGAGGGGGAAGAGGAGGTAGAGGAGGAAGAGAAGAGGAAAGGGGAGCACCAGGTCCCAGTGACCCAAGGACCTCCCCTAGGAGGTTTTCACTCTTAAAAATTAACAGCATCCCCAAATACTTCCACCTTGGAGATGATGCTTCTTCATATATGGACCTTTATAGGACATCCACACACACACAGCATGGCAGGATTTCTCCTTATCTGGGTATAGCCTTAAAATGCTTACTATATACTTGGTTTAAGTCCTTCTAAATTGCTGTTTGTCATGGTCTGATGGAATTCTTTGCTAATAGGGCATTGGAAACATAACACAGGAAAAGGCAGCCAAGAATTTGTACATTATGCTACCTCTTCTACTTAGATGAAGGTTCCATTGTCCTATGGACTTAAAGTAATATTATTATTAAGAATTCCAAGACGGTGATGGCAGATCATTAAAACAAACATCGTGCCTTTTAGGGAATAGGCTGCTTTGTAAAACATTAGTTGCTCACCTGTGTAGCTGGACTGGCATGAAACACTGACTAGATTTTCTAGTCACTTAGATGTTTCTAGGTAATGTTAAGTGGTATTCCATGCTAACGCACTATTTTAGAAGCTTGCTACCTTGCCTTAGAAATAGATTCCTAGTCACCTTATCTGTTGGTGGGTTTATTTGTTGGCCTACATTTAAACACTATTATCTGAATCACCAGGAGTGGATCCTGGGATTTCTCAGACCTTTCAAGCTTTCTGCAGATGGGAACCCAACAGACCCTGCAGAAATGCCAGTCATGATTCAGCATCACAGTCCAGCCAGACACTTTTGCAGGTGTCTTCCCTGCTGTGGAGCTATGTGATGACAGGCTGTTAAGAAAAGCAAGGAGGCTGCCTGGCAAGACTCTCCTCATGATCTCAGCACTGAGCACGGCCTTCGCAATTCTACTGTTGCCACTGACAGATATTTTCTCTCTCCATCTTTCAGCCTAACATTTGTCTACCTGCTACCTTTCACCCCTTTTCCCTGGACACTTTTCCTAAGCAACTCTTCTCATTATATCCTTATTATCACTATTTTTTTCAGTGAGTCCCTATCACCCACTTGGTTTCTCTGAAGTTTCTTATTCTTGTATTGAAGGAATCAGATCTCAACCTACTCTTTGTGTTTCCATTTTCCTTCTGGGCAGCTGATGAACGTGCATGATCTTTGTTCTTTTGTACCTTTACTCTATCTTAACTTCCTTTCAAATTTCCCATTTTCTGCACATGGACTCATCACAAATATATAGTATTTATTTATTAACCATTCCAGCCTGTCTTTCTCCACGTCCCTGGACAATGTTGATCAAATCTGGTTTTTGTCGTTGTTGTTGTAGTTGTTGAAAAACAGACTTTTGAAAACAATTCAGTAGAAAAGGATACATAGAACATGAAAGAGTGAAAGAGTCTGGTGGGTTAAGGGTATGGGGAGTCTTAAGGTTGGGGAAGTGGGGGTAAAAAGAAATTCAAAAATACTTTGTTTGAAAATGTCCTAATGATACCTAATACATTGCATACTGATTTAAAAATAAAGATACATATATAAAACACAGTTCAGGGGCTGGAGAGATGGCTCAGTGGAGGACCCAAGTTCGATTCCCAGAACCCACATGGCAGATCACAACTGTCTGTAACTCCTGTTCCAGGGGATCCAACACCCTCACAAACATATACATGCAGGCAAAACATCAATGTACATAAAATACAAATAAATAAATCATGCTAAATTAATTAATTAATTAATTAATAAAACACAGTTCAATAGCCCAAGTTCACACAGATTCAATGACTGGTCACCCCAGGTGTTGTGAATTAGTGCAGCTTAGGAGGGCAACTGAAACTCTCAAAGGCCTTAAATGTTCATACATTTTGGTCTTGTAATTCTCATTAGACCTTGTAATTCCATTTATAGTTATCCTATGGAGATATAAAGAAACATGCATAAATATCCTTATGAAACATTTAAAACAGAAAGCCAAGCATCCAGTAATGAGGGGGGACTATTTAAATATAGTCATAGTGAGGGCTAAACAGCCACTAAACATCATATTTTAGGAAAAATTCAGCAACACACACACACAAATAAAACAGGAAATAAAGCCATGCTCTGAAACAATATGCATTCTAAGAAGCTAACATTGTTAAAGTATATAAAAAGAAAGCCAGGTACAGAGTATATGGCTTGAATCCCAACACCCCAGAGGGCAGGGCAGGAGGATCAGGATCAAGGTCAACCTGGTTACTTGAGATTATGTTCTTAAAAGCAGAAAAACTGGATGTAGAAACACAAGTAAAATGGAAGAGAGATGCACCACAATGTTTACATGATTTAAAGGCAGCCTTTTAAAATTTTCTTCATTAACACTTTAGTGTTTCCTGTAAGGAACATGAATCACCTTAGTGATCATTGGTAATAATGCTCACTTCTGTGAAATCCCAGACTTATGGGGGAAAATGTACTAGACATGGAAAGCCTTGTCTTCAACTCAAAGTTTTAACCAATCAAAATGATGTGTGTGCACATGCTGTTTATATTCCTTTGTATTTATAGGCTTTTTAAAGTAACAAAATACTGTTACTTTAAATACTGTGCCTTTCTACCACAGAGGAGAGCTGGGACCAGTGAGCCCTTATGATATTTAAACAGCATAAATCAGATTACATCTTAAAAACTGGTTTTGCCTTTATTCAATGAATTGCACATACCATTCATTCAATCGATGTTTGTTCAATGAATACATCAGCAGATGGCAGTTAGATGTTTCCAGATAGCCTGTGGAGATCTCAGGAGGGAGCTGTATTTACTTATCTAGAAAGAAGTCCATGACCAAATAAGAGGGAGCTGTAAGTCCAGTGTGGCAGTCAATGCAATTGGTTCTGAAACCTCAGCTTTTGCAGAGCTCGGAACAACAAAGGGACATTGCTGCAAGCTTCCATTGCAGAAATCAATTTGGCATTGTTCCCCGAGTCCTTCCTTAGGACTTCAGTACTTTCTCAGATAGAGTACTTTATATGAATCATGCTACTGAACTCAGATAACCCTTGCGTGTAAATATATTATTTTACTGTGGGTTAGAAAAATGAAATGTGAACATTTAAATGATTTGTCCAGTGTCACATGACTAGTGAGGCATGAAGCCAAAGTCTAAACCAGTTAAGGCTTACACAAAAATGAGGACCAGTCAGCATGCTCAAAACTTCCTCCTTGGATTCAGGACACACATTCCCAGTGGTGGTTAATATGCCAGATGGACATGGATTTATTCTCTTAATTTTCTTTGTACCGTCTCTAATTTTACTGTTCCAGGTAAGGTACAGTATTACCTGGCACTCGTTCTCATTTGCACATGACTGATATCAATGGTCGTGGTCCCTTGGCTACCTCCTTTCTTTGTGAAGTACCTTTTCAAGTCCTTTGATAACTTTTCCACTAAATTAAGTTTTTCTTCTGCTTTATGAAAATTCTGAATATATTCAGGCAATATGCTTTTGCATTGCGGGCAATAGAGATAATGTGATATTGTGTATTGTTAATTTCCTTCCTCCCATTCTGCCTACCTTCCTCCCCAAAACTCCTTGAGAGAAAATATCAAAGTATCTGGAGCTGTGTCACTATTATTTAGCTGTAGGGGCATCAGATAAGACTCATCACTTCAAGCTGAACACAAAGTAAATATATGTGTAGCAATCTTATTTGCATTATCACCCTTGATAAGCCATGCCTATGATTCTTATCCTCTTTATAGTTATTGTTAACTTTTCAGCATTTTAAATTCAATTTACTGTTTTTTTGATAAATACAAAATAAAGAAGAAAAAAAAAGACTCATCACTTCATTTCTTTCTGCTCTCCTCTCCTTAATAGATTATTTTGAAGTAAACCTTGAATATCATATTAATTCATCCATAAATAATCTTTTCATACACCACTGATTTTAAAAGTTTCTTTTATAATATGCAAATTCCACAATCAAATATTTTTATCTTATTTATTTTTTAAAATTTACTTTTATTTTATTTGCATTGGTGTTTTGCCTGCATGTCTGTCTGAGAGTGCCAGATCTTGGAGTTACAATTAGTTGTGAGCTGCCTTGTGGATGCTGGGAATTGAACCCAGGTCCTCTAGAAGGGCAGTCAGTGCTTTTAACTGTTGAGCCATCTCTCTAGCCCCTGATTTCTCTCTCTCCCTCCCTCCTTCCCTCTCTCTCCCACACACACATACACACACACACACACACATACACACACATATTGTTAAAATCCTAATGAATTATATTCCTTAACACACAGCATCCAGGAATGTAAATTTATCTTTGGTCATCTCACATTTTAGTTTTACATGTTTGTGACTGAAAGCAGAATCAAAATAGCCACATATGCTGTTGCATCTCTGATTGATCAGACCTTTAATACGTGTTGCCCCCCCCTGTCATTTATTTAAGAATCAATTCATTTGTCAGCCATATTTCCAATAGTCAGGAATTTGGTCATTTGATGTGCCATCAAACAACTGCCATATTCTGTTTTCTGTGCAAATTATTAGTTACACCCGGAAATTGATTAGATGATGCCGATGCTCCCCTGGGAGTAAAGGCCATCTAGGACACACCATGTCTGCTTGTTTCCTTCTTTTCATATTAGTAGACACGGAAAATCATTGCTCAGGTCCTTCATCCTATCAGGGCTGAACTCCAACAAATCCACACATTTTACTAAATCTGTCTACATATAGCTCCTTTTGTTTACCTAAAATTCTGAGTAATTTGTAATAAAGAAAATGCATGGAAATAGAGATATTTCTATTTCTGTTTATTTTTTTGTGATTCATCATGGCTATCCAGACTGATCAACCATATCAGGCCACCCAGTTGTACACACACACACACACTCACACACACTAAACCCTAAACCAAAATGTCAGTTCAGTTCCCTGCTGACAGTTTGATTTGGACATTAGAAACACTTAGCTGTCTTAGGTACATGCTTATAGCTGTCAACCTGCAAAACAGACATTGCCAGCTTTACAGGCTTTTGTTTAGAATGATGTTAAAAGAGAGACAGTCTCATTGCCCTTTTTTTGGTGGCGGAGGGCAGGTTTTCTCTGTGTAGCCCTGGCTGTTCAGCAATTTATTCTGTAGGCAAGGCTGGCCTTGAATTCAAAGAGATCTGCCTGCCTCTGCCCCGCCCCCACCAAGTGCTGGGATTAACTATCTCTCCACCATGCTTGGAGAGATGCAGCCTGTTCTATATATTTATGTATGTGTTTAAGTTTCTGTTTTTACTAGTGGCCTCACAAGATACAAATGGTATTTAAAAATAATCCTAAATTAAGAGGATTGAAAGTTAGGAACAAGAGCAAATATTTAATGTAGAAAATGTCTGCTCAATGTCTAGGCTCACAGAAATAACTCAATTTACTCCATATTACAGGAATTAAAATTCTACAAAAGCAAAAACTAAGCAGGCCATGTATTGTTCTGTTCCTGGCATCTCATGCCATTCCTGATGTGAAGCAGTGAACAAATAGCCTAAAATCATAAAGTCAGAAGTCCTAATCATGAAATAAAACCCCTAAAAAGGAGAATAGTAAGCCAAGCCTGGACAAGCTATCATTTTCAAAAATCCCGGTGAAGCTGTTTGCTGAGCTTTCCATGTCTAGAAAGCCACAAAAACAACTGGGGAAGGACCAGAGCCAAGCGTGACTTGCTCTGGAGTACAAAGAATGACAGACAGACTCACTGTTTGCATTCCTGTCTTGGCTTTTTGCTGAGCAGTTTCCGTTTCAACAGAATTTCATTTTCTAATTTACCCAGATATTTACATCTAATGATTTAGTGCATCAGATCAATCTGGCCTGTGGGATGCCCCATGTCATGCACTTTTCAGACGGACCCTTACACACTGCCCACAAACCAAGCAGACACCATTCAATCTGACAGGAGCCTCTCAGGTGAGAAGCAGGCTTCTTCCCAGACTCTGTTTAAAGCCCGCTCCCCTACCCCCACGTCTTCTGTAAACTTGTCCAGACATGGGGAGCATCATTAGGTGAGGTCCTGCAGTCATTCCACTGCTTGCAAAGCGATCATTTATAGGCATTTGGTGTTTCGTCTGACATCTGTTTGATGCTGGAGCTCCAGCTTGGGTCTCAATGAATCACTTGTCAGAGGGGCTGCAGAATGTGAAGCTGGATTTCACACCTTTGGGAAGGCTGCCTGGGATGTAAGTGATCTCAGGCGGTTTCAAACAACTCTGTGTCCACAAGGAAGCAGGAAAATAAGCAGGGTTGGGGGTGGGGGGTCTGAGAACCTGATGGCTATTCAAGGCTTATTTTGTTCTGTCCCTAGAGAGGTGTTTTTTCTTTTTCTTTTTCTTTTCTTTCTGGGGAACACATAGCCCACTCATCTCCACGGCTGGCATGTTGTTGTCCAAAGAACCTCACTGAAATATTTGTGAGGAGTATTTTGAAAGCATCAGGCAGAGTAAGAGATTTTTTTTTGTAAAAGAAACAAGGAAATTCTCCATTCTTTGATAGTCTACATCAGATAATTTTTTCCCCAAAGTCACCATTCGGTGGCTGCAGCCATGTTGACCATGATGGTCTAGAGCATCAGGAGATGGAAGAGGGGTCAGAAGTCAGACTGGGATAGAGACCTGGCTGAATCAAGGCACTCAGTCTAAAAGCACCCCCACACACAAACAGGTACCTGTGACCTCATAAAGTATATATGCGCACCTAACAAAGTACATATGGCAAGCAAATTCACTTTGAAAACTACAAGGCTAACAGTAGTGTCTTGGAAAGTGATTATTCATAGTGTTCCATGGAAATGCCTAAGAAAGGAAAAGAGAGCACTGTAGGCGGGTGGTCTTTTAAAACCTGGGCTCCCTCAATAGATAATAACTCATGGAATAGAGATGGCCCTTAGGATGTCCTGATAGAGGAAATGGGGTTGAAGCCTTATGAGCCTTACTTCACTGTTTTGTAGAAAAGCATGATGCTAGACACAGCTTCTCTGTGACTTTGAAACTCTACCTTGGTTTCACAGTCACATTAGGAAGAGGTTACAATAAAGAACCTCTCTTGGTAGGAAGTTAGAATCTCCAGATCTGATGGAACAGGAGGGGGTTGAGGGGAATTTTTCATGTAAGGTTTTTAATTCAAAGAAAGTAAGAAAGAGGAAGGGAGATGGATCTGCCATCTGAGGCTGAGTCCTTCTGGGACTCCTTACATATTTCTAAACTAGTGGGAGGGTGTGGGGATGGGCAGTACCAAAACCTGGGCCCATCTGTCCCTTAAGGCATCTGAGTTGGAAACAGCCTGGAGTTGAAGATCATTTAATCACACCAACTCAGTGCTGACCAAGAGTTTTGTACCCTTAGGAGTAAGGGGTTCCCCCTACAAGATGTAGTAATACACATCACAGTCTGAATAATTTCACGGAAAGGGGGGTGGGGTGGGAGAACACTACACGAACATGATCAAACATACCAGTATTACAAACTTTCTGCATAACAAAGACTTATCCTCCCTTCCAGACTGAAATGAGGACCAGAGGAGCCTATACTCACCAGTACCCAACACATAGCTTTTCAGTTTGGTTTGCTACATTGGGTCAGATTAATGAAGACACCTTCTAACACTGGATCAAGCCAGCATGAAAATTACATTTCCACTTCAGTCTTCAATCTGGACTTGAGAAATCACCCATTTCCTTCAAAGTCTTGTGTCCTGTCCACACTTTTTTAGGTAGGTCTAGGATGATAAGGTAGGTGTCAAACTCTCTGGGTGTAAGTGGTATGTGTCAGGATAATACTGTGCTTGGAAGAAACATGAGCAGCAGTTTGAATTTCGTCTTTTATGATATAACCCTCCCCCTTTTTTTCTGTCTCATCTATCTACTTTCAAATTTTACTTTCCCATCTTCATTCTTAAAGATGGGCATATAAATGTATAGCATATCTTCCTAAATTCATTATAATGATCCACCAATTCCCTAGCACATCAAAAACCATTGGAAGAAATAGTCCATTGCATTCAGCTTGCAGAAAGTGTCTATCAGGACAGATGACAGAGACACTACATCTCCAATCTCCTTACTCCCTTGAAGGAATGGCTCCTAGGGAAGTAAACTGATACTCAAGTAGAACCTACTGGAAAAGACACTTAGCTTCCTTTCCTTTAAAGGTTCTCCCAGAGGCATCAAAAGAAACATGTATTAATCATTTGTTTTTGACTCAAAAGCAGCAGAATTTATTTTGAAGACTTAAACAGGCAATGCAAAGTAAACAGAAGTCTGGGCTCTCAATTGCTAAAGCTGAAAAGAGTCAGTCTGGAAACACCAGTTCTACTAAGCATTTATTTTCATTGCAAGATAGTGGAAATCATATAAATCATGGACTAGGCAGAGTTCTTCTTGCCTAGCAAATGTCCACATGAACCTGTCAACTTTTAGGTACAGATTATATCTCAATAGAAAGACAGGGTAATATGGCAGTTACCCAGCAACCAATACTGTAAACTACGGTAGATACAAAGTCTTATATAAATTAATTGCCAGTATAAAAAAAGGCAACTGCTTCAGCTAAGAAGGTACAAAAATGGGTCACTTCCATAAATATAACAAGATGCTAACTGAAGAAATACATAACAGACTGTTTTCCTATATATTTGAATATGCAGACTAAGACACCTGTGGCACCTTACACATAAGAACAAGACCCACAGTCCCTTCCCTTCCCTCTCCCCTCCCCCACGTTTCCCAAACACGGCAAATTCTAGGGTTACAGAGACGAGATGCGAGATGCAGAAAGGAGCAGTAAAGACAGCGCGCTCTGACCTGCTAAACAAAGAAAGAGCCGTATTGACAGTTGTAAAGCATTAGGCGTCAGACAGAAACTTGTCAAAAACAGCTGTTGTTGGGTACTGATTGATAATGTTTTCATTCTGACGGCTGCGACGATGCAGACAGTCTCCGGGCTGCGGAGAAGCCCATCGCTGGCGCACATGAACACACACAGACAACGGGAAGTCATTTAACAGATGGCAAGGAGCACTCAGTCACAGTATCTTCAAAAAGACAACATTCTACATTTAATGAACTTGCAGGGAGGGCAAAGCCGGGAGGGAAAAAAAATCACTTATTTATTTATTTTTACAAAAGATGAGCAAGAAAGGGCAAAATGAAACAGGAATTGTGTAACTGGTCGTCAGAATTCAAGGTTTGTGCTGTCTGTGGATCATTATATGGTGTTAAAAATATTCAGGGTACTTTAGACAAAATGAATCATCATGGATGCTTCTCTGGCCTATGCCATATACATATACATATATGTGTGTATGTGTGTGTGTGTGGCTTAAAGAAGCATGGGATTGTTTTTATTAAAATCCATTTATAAGATGAAATCATAAATACTACATCTGAGCACTGTGAGGGGCTTGAAGACTGTCCTCTGGAGAATTACAAGATTTTCTGTCACCCTGTAATAAATCTGACATTGAGTCTGTGACATCTGGGTATCAGTCTATACTACCTAAAAATGACAGACATGTTTTTATTGCTTGGGTGTAGGGAGCAGTTTGGTCACTTAGTGTATACTTAGTAAGTAGTCAAAAGTTTGCAAGATGTGCCAGTGAATGAACCTCAGTATTAATAGATTATTCCTGATTTAGAAAAGGTCAAAGGTGTTAAGTCTTACTAAACTGTACATTGTTCTATGTAATTATATTATTTAAATTAAGAGGAAAAAATTAGTTCCAAAGACTGAGTCTAGGCCCTCTATTTATTTGCTGTATTCCAGCATAATCTAAGGGCACAATGACACCCCTTAAAATAGAGGTTTATAATAGAAATACTGACAGACCTTTAACTACTAAATGGAAGCCTGAGTAGACTCCCCTAAGTAACATCAGCATTTGATGAATAAATTACAGGGTTTGTTTTTGAGCCTGATCAAATCCATGCCAGCTTCAATCCTAACCGTGAATTATACTTTGGCTGTTATGTTTATTATTTGAAAAGTCATTTTCTTGATTTCATTCAAACATTTCTGATTTTTTAGAAAAAAAACAAAACAAAACAAAACCAAATGCTTATGTTACAACTTGGCTTTTTTGCAGACTAATGACTCCATTGAGAAATATTTGAGGACTTGATCAAATGGGAATCAGTGGTGCCTGTACTTGCCTAAATTTGCTCCGACTGTCTCAGCTAGGATGCTTTCCTCCGAAGGGAGGGAATATGGCTGCAGGAAGAGTCAAGCAAGCACTGCACATCTGCTTTCTAGGTTCTTCAGAGCCAATTTTATGAAAAGATGATTGAGTGAAGTTTTGAGTGGTCACTGTTCACCCATAGCCTACAAAGTCCACACACACACACACACACACACACACACACACACACACACACACACACACACAAATAATATGAAAAACAGACAAGATAAAATATAAAAAACTCTAACCCCTAAGAGATCATGGGAATAGAAATGACATACACATCATGTGGAGTCTCAGTTACAATCCTCTAATTTCAAGCCCAGGGAAAGTTAATGAGGACATGTCTGTGTTTCTGAGTTCCTCAGAAGGGGTTTCATTGCCATGAGCTGTGCATTCCATCCATTTTAGTATAGAAGAGATTCTTAGATCAAGAGAAGAAACAAGTAGATAATTAGTGGTAAACAGAGAAGAAATTCTCTCTCAGTAGTGTGTACTTGACGTTAATGCCGATGATACTTCACCTGACTTATAAAGAATAGTCACTTTAACAGAGAGATGAGAGTCTAGAATAGCTAGAGGAAAATAGATACTGAAGCCATGACAGTCTTGACACCAACATGAAATTAGAACGGGAAGCTAATACGATCGGTTCAAGGCTTCCGGGGAACTTTCGTGTCAGACTTCACATTCTCATCGCCTCAAGGTCTTTTTCTTCTAACAAGTTTATGAGCTGGGAGAAGCTGTCTTTCAGTGCGTCCATGTCATCTAGAGAGCAGGGCTGCAGGATCCAGCGTTTGCCACGTGCAAGTGGTTCAAGTTCAAAATATTTTTTAATCTGAAGAGGAAAAAAAGAGAGAGACGTTAATAATTGCAATCAAGACCCCACCCTCCAGATATTACGTGATGAACTGTGGAGTGTTAAGTGGAATTTATACCAACAGTCATGGCAAGGCTTTCCTAAGACTTTCTGTCCACAGCTGTCACTTTAACGGGGTTATATGTTGTGACCTGGGCATGTTTTCTTTGGGTGGGGTGTGACCTGCTTGCAAGCCACCATTCCAACTTTGCAGTCAAGTGCAGGGGAGTTCTTGAGAAGTCTGGGAAAGAGTTACAGGTAGTATTGAGCAGGGAGAGACACAAAGAGTAACACACAGATCCAACTTACTCTAGGCATTGCTAGCCACGCAACAGTTGCTGTCTTACTCTGACAAAAAGTATGAATCCTATCAACCACACAAGAGAATCCAGAAAGAAACCAGTGTTGGTGATCTGATTCTCTCACTCCTTTAAATTTCTAGTGGACATTTTTGAGAGATAGGAAAGGATTTTCTAGAAGAAAGAATTGGAGCTAAAGGTATAAGTGCTGAAAGGTGCCCAGACGAGTCTAGATAAAGAACCAGATTTATATACATGCATAAAGCTGCTTAGGTGTTTTTCCCCTTGAAGTCCTGAATTTGATGGGAGGAGAGATCCAACCCCCGGGAATCAGTTTCACACAGCCAGGGCTTGCAGAAGTACTGGCTTCTCACTCATTCACACACAGCAGACCAATGTAAAACTCTGTACTATCACTAAGGAAGTTTCCTGAGAACCATAAGCCACTCTCAGATGTTTCACTCTGCCTTCACAAAGGCCAGACTGGCACAGTAGAGCCACGCTGTCGAAACTGGCTCACTCGGGCAAGGGCATATAGCCAAAAAACACTAAGGGCTTTGCCGTTACGTTTCTTTGGTTTGTTGTTTGTTTTTGCCTTTTAAAATGTGGTCTCACTAGGTAGCCATGCCTGTTCCAGAACTCCACAAACACATGGCCCATCTTCCCACCTCTGACTCCAGGGTATTGAAATTATAGGTGTGCACCATGTCTGACTAGGAAATACTAAATTAGTACCAGTTTAGAAATGAAAATCATGCTAAAGTTTTATATTTCAAGAATATCTCTAAAGGTCCTTTCATAAAATCTGATCATAGTGTCCCTTGCCTTTAATCCCAGCTCTGGGAAGCAGAGGCAGGCTGATCTCTGTGATTTGAGTTCTAGGTCAGTCAGGGGTACATATTGAGAGCCTATCTAAACACACACACACACACACACACACACACACACACACACACACACACACTCGCACAAAGTCTTCTTAAACATTTTTCAAATTGATGATAAATGCCTTCCCATTCTTTTCAAGAAGACTTTGAAAATTAAAGGGTTCTCTTGATTCAAATTCTAAAGAGTAAAAACAATTTATTTCATGTATACATCAGAAAATGATGGATCAGAAAACAGGCCAGAAAAGTTTTTATCCAAATTATTGCACAAATTACTTCAAGAGGATGCTTGCTTAGTAAGAACACACATTTGAGGGCTAGGGAGATGGCTGAGCCGATAAAGTGCTGGCCTGATGTGTGAGGACCAGCATCTAGGACCCATGAAAACGCTTCCAGTACCCTCAGAAGACTAACCCTCAGGTGGCCTAGCTGAATCCGTGAGATCTGGATTCAACTGCAATTGCCTCAACAAAAAAACTGGAGAGTGGCTGAAGGAGATCACCAATGTCAGACTTGGGCCCTTCACCAGTACCACACACACATGTAAACATGCATGTGCATATAACATATATGCAGATATATGTGAAAATTAAAAAACAAGCAAACAAATAAAAAAATCAACACCCCCAAGCAACAAGCCAAACAAGAATCTTCCCTCTCCAATTCCATTCTCATAGTTTCTTTTCTTTATTTGGATATTGAAAACAGTTTACCTCTAGGACAACCCAAAGTGGCTTTGTGTAAAAACCATCAATGCCAGAGGCTAATCCCGTTCACAGATGACAGGGGATCCCCTGGTTAGCAGGCAAGTGAAGAGGAAGAGCTGACAAGGGACAGGGAGGGGATATGGGAAATGACAAAGCATGGAGAGGGTTTTCCCAAAAGGGTGTCAATCAAGCCGGTTGCTCTCCCTTTTCCCATTTTAGATTCAACCAACAATCCCAGCAATTGGGACTGCCATGCTTATAATGCAATCCGGCATTTGATTAATAATGCTTCTCACCGGATGGTCAACAGGTAACATCCAAATTCTGGTACAGAAAGTAAGCTGTGCCACTGACATTTTATAACCTTAATTCCAAAGGGCAGCATTTTAAATAATACTAATTGGAGTGGAAAGTAGTGGCACAGGCCTTTAATCCCAGCACTCTGGAGACAGAGGCAGGCAGATCTCTGAGTCTGAGGCCAGCTTGGTCTATAAGAGTGAGTTCCAGGATAGCCAAAGCTACAAAGAGAAACTCTATCTTGAAAAACCAAATAATAATAATGACGAAAAAATTTGGAAAGGGCACTGATCATGAGAAATTTAGTTACAAGAAAACAGTATGTAGGCAAATGAATCTCATTAGCAATACTTCTTAGGAATTCAATTAAGACTGCACAAAACAAGCTGGGCATGCTGGTACACACCTTTAATACCAGCACTTGTTCCATGCCAGTCAAGCCTACATAGTGAGACCCTGTCTCAAAAAGAAAAGCAAAACAAGGACTGGAGAGATGGCTCAGTGGTTAAGAGCACTGACTGTTCTTCCAGAGGACCTGAGTTCAATTCCCAGCATCCACATCACAGCTAACAACTGTCTGTAATCCCAAGATCTGACACTCTTACACAGTTATACATGTAGGCAAAACACTAATTCATATAAAAATAAATACATATTTTTAAAAAAGCAAAACAAAACAAAACAAAAACCAGACAGAATAACCCTAACAGCAGAATTCCAACTAATTTAAAAACAACACTGGGCTTACTGATTGATCACCATGTAACTGGTCATATTTCTAATCACTGACAGACATAGAACTCGTTGAGTTCTAGCTCGCTTATCACTTATGCACACTTGGGAGAGAATAAAGATGTCTATCTAAAGGTAGGTCTCACTGAATCCTGAACAAGGGATGGAAGCTGAGAAGAGAGGGTGGCAGAGAAATCCAGCTGCTGAACATGACTGGGTTACTTGAGACTTTCAGCTCCATAACCTAAGTGAGTACCCTGCCATAGTCACCAAGCTTGTATTCGAAGGATTCCACATAATTATAATATCAATTTTAAAACAAGACTTCAATCCCCGGATTCTGAGTAGTTTCTCTGCTGCAGAAACACAGCTTTTCACCATCAGAGTTTCATGTTTCTAACCATGACCACTGCAGGGCAACAAACAGGATGGAGGCTGACTGCTCTCATTCTAAATGCTGTCAGAATACATTTTTATTTTCTTATACTACCTTGATGCCAGGTTTTTACTTCCCCAGCATTATTACAATACAAATGACAGTCACATTGACTTCCTATCAGCATGTTTTTATGTTTATGTCGATGATCATAAAATGAAATGACGATCGAAAAGAGTAGTATTTAAGTCTGACTAACGTGAATGATGTGTTTGAATTAGTGTTCTCGTTCAAATGTGAAAAAGTGCTACTGATGTATCTTTGTTCAAGACTGCGTTCTCATGAAGAGACAAGTTCTAAATATGAACCTATGTCTTTTGAAACACTTTACTGCTGTGTGCCTGTCATGGTTAGTTGGAAAGGGCTAGAAGCATTTGGGGCAATCAGAATGCAGCTGCCTGGCAACCTGCGGTCATTTTGCTATTTTCAGGGTGGTCACTGAGTGGCCATTGGTCAGTAGCCATGTGTCCACCCTAGAGATAGAAAAACAAAGCCACCGAAAGTAGCCGACTGATTTTAGCTATCTCATCACAAGTCCTCCCGTCACGAGTGATGAGTGATTTGCATGACTACATCCCATCATTCACACATTGGATCCACCGTCCAGCGTTTTTAGAAGGAACACATGGATGGTGCCTCTGCTGTTGTTAATGGTTATAGCAGTTGCTAAACCCTCACAGGATCCCTTTCCCAGGGCTGGGCATGGCCTTTATCTCTCCTTCAGTAGTGAAACCCTAAGATGGTCCTCTGCTTGCAGGGTTACAGAGGCAATTGTGATGATGCTCTCTGGCTTTACTTCCCTTTAGCATATTTTACTTTCAATTTCTGTGAGTTAATTTTTAGAAGGCTTATATGGCTCCTAACTTGAATCCTTGGCCTTTTGTTAACACCTGCAAACATCCTTTTATTTATAGTGATAAACCGTCTGCTTCCTGTTTTGTCAGTAAGCAGACTGTGCCCAGGGGCAACCTAGTTTTCTTTTCTATACTTTGGTAAGCCAAGTTGGGATACTAGAGCATGATTTCCTTTGTGTTTTATGTGAAATAGATTTAGGTTCTGAGCTTGATATTTATAAAGAGAGCTCTGACCCACATAAATTCGGGTAACACATTAAAGACAGAGTCAGGAATGACAGTGAATCATGTGGGACTATGCCATCCCTTATTCTATAGAATTAAATGCTACAGTACCACTCAGTAACTTCTAAGGCTAAAGATGTTACACCTCACCTCTGATGCCTAAAACAATACCAAGGTGGACCTGGCCTGAGGAGAACTGCCCTTTTTGCCCCTGTGGTGTCTTTCAGACCAGCCTGGGGCCATTGACAGAAGCTAAGTATTTGCCTCCCCTGTACTTCCCCACGTCTAGAAGCATCACACACACTTCCTTTGTGAAATGCCACCAGATTTTAAACGGCTCTTTGTAAGGCTGTGGATGGCTGTGACAGTGTGGAGTAGTGGGGTCTGAAGCAATCTATGGAACTTTGATGAATTAGATCCTACAGGCTGGCTTATTATAACTTCATTCATACACCTACCATACCTCATGCAAGACTGTAGTGATTGTGTAAAGGCAGTGGAGGTGTGCCATGACAGGCCACCTGTGCCAGTGTGTTATCTGCAGTGACTGAGGAGGGTAGAACAGAAGCTTATAGAACTGTAAAACAGAATCCCAAGCAGAAGCAGCAACAGTCTGGCTAGAGCTCTGGTTTCTAGAATCATAGGATTGCAGGCTATTGCCTCAGTCATGGCTTCCCAATTATAAAAGACTGGTTAGGAACATGGAGTTTCCAAAGGGCTTCTCACTCATCCCGGCTCCGTGACTATTCTTCAGTCAGAAGCAAGGCAAACATCTGATTCAAATAAGAGGCGATATGGTTATTTAATCCAGTTCTTTATGGAAATGATTTGATAAATTTTCTGTTAGGGGATTGTGAAAGAGACTTCAGAAATAAAGGCATATTCTTCTTTGTCTCTGGAAAAGAGATCAAATGTTGTGAAGTTCAGGATGATAACTTCGGCTCCTGAAAACCAATAGGAACAGGTCAGCTGTCAATAGAGTAGACAAGATAAGGCCATCAGAATTTGAGGACTGGGAAAAATAACACCTTTAATCCTATCACTTGGGAGGCAAATGCAAGTGATCTCTGAGTTCAAGGCCAGGTTGGTCTACATAGTGTTCCCAGTTCTCTTATGGACTCCATAGCAAGGCCCTGTCTCAAAAAGCAAACACAAAACCAAAACCTGTAGTTGTGGGACTTGGCATATAGAAGGGCAAGGTAGTTTAGACGGTATCTGAGTTAGTGATCTTGATCAAAACCCTTATTGTTTTTCTATCATTTTAAATGAACGAACTGGTCATCACCGGTAGTTTCTTTTGCTCTTTGTCAGGCTCTAGGTCTCGCATGTGTTAGGCAAGTACTCTAGCACTGAGCTAAACTCACATCCCTAACAATGGTTTCTGAGATAGGTAGCCATGTATGACTCTCATCTCTTTGTTTCAATTTCTAAGCCATCAAGAGGACCTGCATTGGTGTGCAATTTTGTCGGGCCTTTCCCATGACGTTAAGGAAGGAACAGGGCTTTGCTCATTTCTACCCTGCCCCTTGCTTTCATCTCTTCAGCAGATAAACCTGTTGTAATGACAGGGAAAGCCTTTTTAGTGATACTTGTAAATTTCCTCCTGAGTCATATGCTGGGGTCTGCTGGTACCAGGACTAGCAACAGCTCATGTGTGCCTCTCTTTGCAACTCTGGCGATGAGGATAGCAAACTGTTTAAGTCATGCATACAATCATCAACGCTTTGCAGCACTCTTACATTCCCAAAATCTTCAAGTGCAACTAACCATTTTTTTTTTCTTCCCTTTTTGCCTTCTTAGAGTCAGCTTGCCCACTGAGTAAACACACCTTGTCTGTGTGCTTGCAAAGGGGGCCCGTCTAGCTCTGCTGCCTTGATTATGAGAACTCCTGGGGCAGGCTTACATTGGTAACCTTCACCAAAGTCAGAGAGAACTGTGCCCATGCAGTGGCTCCAGGATGGGTCTGGAGATAGCAACAGAACATCATTACGATTCTTCAGCGTACATTTGCTGGCTGCTTGTTTAAAGAGAGCTACACAGCTGTCCTCTGTTCACTGTGCTGGCTGGAGAATTTAGAAAGGTACTAGGTATGGAATTGAGGACAGAAATAAATAATACACACAAAATCAATATGCAACATTCCCAAAGATATTGTACAGAATGAACACTTACTCCTTACTGAGTCCCAATTAAGGAGCAGAGAGAATGTCAACTGATGTTTCTCTGGATCTGTGTTACTGAGTAAGTGCATGCAGAGAGATGAATATTGGGTTTCAAGAGGACTGTGTGTAATGTGTTCATGATACAGCTTCTTAAGGAAGCTCACATTCAGTGCAGCTGCCTGTCCTTGGACTGATCACAAGACAGACAAAATGACTTCAGGTTATTACCTGTGACTAAGCCTTGCCATTATTACAAGCCTCCTTCCCAAGCCAGTAACCTCTGTTGTGTGCAGGATGCTGTATGTTAGAACAATAATTATACAGAAACCCAGTTTCCCATTGCATAGGGATCTTAGCATGTCCCAGAATGGCCAAAGACAATGATCTCATTGCTTTGGTGGTGGAAGTTAGGAGCTGATAAGCATTCCTAGATTTGCTTAATCTGCTAATCTAGAAGTATGACACAAGCTACATCTATTTTCTATTTCTGATATGCCTGAGGGGCTTGTTTCATTTTCCTCTCCAAAAATCCCACTTCTAGGATCACCATCCAGGAGGCAAAAATAGGCAGGATGCTTCTGGTTTTCAGGGATGAATGGCAAAGACTTAGGTAGCATCCTGTACCTGCAACTCCTCCACTCTCCTTCCAGTATCCGACCTCTAAGGAGTCCAGTCTGCACGCTTTTGCTAAAAGTCTTGTTTCTAGACCAAGGTTCTTCTACCTACAGATAGAAAGGATTGGCCTATAAATGCCCACTCATCACCCCTCTTGAGACAGGGTGTCACTGTGTATCTCTGGCTGGTCTAGAATTCGCTATATATATATATCCCCGGCTGGTCTCAGACTTGCAGAGATCTACTTCCCTTTGCCTGCCTGATGCTGGGATTAAAAGTGTGCACTACCACACCTGCCCTCACCCCAATCATCTCTTAGAACATGGCCAAAGTTCTATAGCCTCAAGAGGAGACCTTGGAGGTATAGAAAAACCATTTAAGATTAGAGGATACAGTCACAGTAGCTTTTGTGGATCACTACTACCACACCCAGGCACCATGAATTACTTATAAATAAAGTTTTATTGGAAGAGTGCATGCTCACACACTTAAATATTATCTATGCTGCTTTTATGCTACAACTGCAAATTTGGATAATTGCCACAGAGACAGACAGCATGTCACACAGCCTGGAATGTTGACCATCTAAGCTCTGGCTTAGAGCATTTCACTTTGTGCTCTTTCTGACAGCCAAGCCCAGGAGTGTGTGGTCTGGGAAATAAGCTTGAGTAGTTTGACCTCATCCTGCTAGACCACTTCCTCCTCATGTGGGCTCACACATCCTTGAGATGGACAATTTGTTTTTCCCAACCTGGCCAAGGCTCCAGCTTTGATGTCAGATGTGAGAAGTAGAGTCAAGCTGGCAGGTTGGCAGTCTCTAAGCAGAGCTGTATTTTAATTCCTCTTAATGATCAGCCTGGTTGGTCTTCATGTAGTGAGCAGGGTTCCTAAGGGCCATTTTCTACCAGGTCCCCTAATAATATACCTCAACTGGCATACAGTCTGCCACTTGCCACCTGGAAAATTTTGGTGTCCTTTAAAAATAGCTCTTAGTACACAGAAAGTAGCTACTGTGACTTTGCAGTTTTAAAAGAAATATATAATTTACTAAATGTATACTGTCTAAAGACTAGGTCTTACTGAAGATTTAGTGGTCAACTTAAAAATTTACTGTTTTATAAGCTTTTTCAATTCAGGGCACTTATAAAAATTTTTAGGTTCACTTATGAAGACCTTAACTATTACAATATTTTGTAATTCCATTTATCAATTTAATAATGCAGTATCTTTTAAAATATCCAGAATATGTAGCAATCAAAATATCCTTAAATAGTTGAGATGTTTTAAAGTTTTTTTTTTTTTTTTCTGTCAAATTGTTCAATGATTGTCAAATTCTAAAATATTCTACATTTCTTACGTGGACACGTTCTCTGAAGATTCTTTTTTTAAAAATTTACTTCTATTTTATGTGCATTGGTATTTTGCCTCTATGTATGTCTGTGGTAAGGTGTTCATCCCCATGGCAGTTGTGAGCTGCCATGTGGGAGTTGGGAATTGAACCAGGGTCCTCTGGAGAGGTAGTCAGTGCTCTTAACCACTGAGCCAGCCTCTTCTCTGAAGATTCTAATTCCTTCATTGCTTGGTTGAATCTATAGTTCTTTAGCAAACATCTTTATATTTGGCTTTATAGGGATTTTGTTTTCTTTTATTGATATATAATTTGATAATTGCATCCATTTAAAGTGTACAATCCAATTTCTCTCTGTGTCTCATACAGTCACAGAGCCATGAACCTATCATCACCATGTAGTTCTAGAATATTCCACGCAGAAAAAAAAAATTCCTTATTATAAAGTCCCCCTTTAGCCAGTCTCTGTGAGCTTCTAATTTGATTGTTCTACTAAGGCTTTGTATGTTCACACGTGGCCCTTTGTGACTGGTTTCTTTGGGTGTTTTCATGGTTCATCCACACATTGTAATCTGTATTAATACTACATCCCTTTTTAAATCTGAATTATGAATATGGATAACGCTCCATTTATCTTTTCGTCGGCTTTACAGACATAGGAATTAGTTCCACCTTTTGACTATTGTAAATGGTGTTGATATGAAACATGTTCAAGTTTTTTGTGTGTAAATACATTTTTTTTCCTCCTTTATCTTTTCTATGAGTAGAATTTCTGAGGTTTTATATTTATCTCTATGGCCAAATGCTCCTACTTCTTTTGTAAGGATATGTATATGTGTTTATTTCTGTATATTGGAACATCCTTGCATTCCTAACATAAAATCAACTTGGTCATACAAATATTCTTTTTAAATATGTTTTTTGGCTCATTTGTTAGTATTGGAAGTTCTTATTTATTTAAATGATGTGTGTGTGTGTGTGTGTGTGTGTGTGTGTGTGTGTGTGTGTGTGTGTACATGTACCCATGTACTCAGAGCACAGCTTCTGGGAGCTGTTTTTTTCTACCATGCGGGACATAGGTATCCAATTCAGTGCCAGGCTTGGTGGCAAATTCCTTCACCAGCTGAACTATCTTGCCAACTCTTAGTGGAGGATTCCTGTATTTATAGTCATGGAGATAATGGCCTTTAGTTTATTTTCTATATGTTTTTGTCTGGCTCTAAGATCACAGTAATCCTGGCCTTGCACAATGAGTTAGAAAGTGTTCCTTTCTAACTGGTCTATTCTTGTGAGTCAATGTTGGTTACTAAATCAATGCCTTTTCTAGGTAAGGTCTATTCAGATTTTTCATTTTTCTTTTAACTTCCATTGTTGATTATGGTTTGAATGTTCACATCTAATCTGGGGTTAGATCTAACTCATAGAGTATACATATTCAGTCTACATCAATTCTGAGCTCTCTAGTTCACAGAATGTGCACAGCTAGTTGGGCTACTGAATTCACTGGCGTGCAGTTTTCATACCATGCCCGTGATTGTATTTCTTCCGGTTAGGTCAGTTGGCAATGGCTCCATTTTTCAATCCTCATTTGTTGATATCTCAATGAATTCATTCTTGATTTTATTTATTTTCTCTCTTGTTTTCCCAATCTCTATTTTATTTACCTCCAGTCTTGTATTTTTCTTCTCTTCCTCCCTCTTGCTCTGACTTTATATTACACTTTTTCTTGGATTCCTAAAGCTAAGCCAATCTTTTCTTTTTTGGTTTTATATTTTAATTAATCCTCTGATAATATTGTCCAATTGTTTTGATCATATTTACCTTCGCAGATCCAACCTCCCTCTCCCTTCTGACCTAAATTTGTGCCCCTCAATGAAGGCCAATTTGTGGGATCCAAATATTCTTTGATCTGTGGCCTCCTCTTATCAGAGGCTACACTCTTGGAGAAAACTTACCCTTCCAACTCTCACTTTAAAGGTTATTTTCTTGGATCACATGCCCAAATGATTCTGTTGTAATCTCTTTTTGTTGACTGATTTGAGTATAAGGAGTTCTATATTCTTATCGTGTTTGTTTTTCAAGACAATATCTCTTTTTAGTATAAAAAGAAAATCCAGTTAGGCACATATACCTCAAGCTTGTAATTTCTACATTCACTAGTGACAATAACATATAATTAAGGTACAAAAATCAAAATGTTTAATAATTTGTTTTTTATGCAAAGCACATGAGTCGTGAGTTTACAGGCTGAAGACGGAGGGGGGCTGGTTTACTTCTTTCTCTCCCTCAACTATTTAACTAGGTCCATAATTTGGATTGTTAAGTCCTTCTGGCACCATAGTTTGAACAGCAGAAGAGGTGTGTGGCATAAAGAACCAAGAAGCCCAATTAAAGTTTCAAAAGATAAAAATGATGCAGTGGTTCACAAAATGGAAACATGCCTTGGTAGAACTAGCCAGGTGGGTTCGGAGGATCACATGGCCATCACGGTGAGGTTTGGTTTGGAGGCAGTTACGGCAGGAGGTGAATGCCGAAGAAGGGCTCTGGAAGCTGTGGACAGCTATCTATTACATCAGAATAAAGCTAAGATAGAAAGTCTGAGCACAGGCCTAGTACATGGAGAAGAAAAGTAAGTCTGGTTGGCTAATGGGCTCGGGATCGCATGACCTAAGGCCCAGAACCTAGGCATTCATCAGTCCTATGAGTCATTGTTTTCTTACACCAGGCATTGTAAATATTCCTGTACAAATTAATGAGAGAGATAGCAGACCTGATAGAATAAAACATCTATACAAGTCTGTGGCAAACTCCATTTTCAAAGATGATAACTCCAACTTGGATTATTTTTCTCTAAATTTTTCGTTTGTAATAGACCTTAGTTCCTCGGGAACACAGACAGTGAAATTACTGTTTTGTTCTCCCTAATGTACCTACTATACTGCTGGCCACAGAAGATACTCATTTATCTCTTTTAAAAATGGACTCAAGAGCTGAAATCTCATGACAAAGACAACAAAACAGGTCCCGTGTTTCCTGCCACACTAATAATTTGACAGAAAAGGAGGAGAGCTGACTGAAGGGAGTAGAGTTACCATTCTAATTAATCAGGTCAAGGTTTCACTCAGAAGGCTGATCTCATAAACAGTTTCAAAACTGTAGGTCTAATTGGTTTAAACTCTATTACACACATGCCCACGGGCAGCTGCAATGAGTTGTTTTGCAAACAGAAAAGTAAACAAGCCATCATGGAAAGAAAACCACTCCAAAAACCTACAACCAACAGGACACTTGGGTTCCCAGCTATTCCTTTAATCTGTGTCCAAACAAAGCATCTAATTCTTATCTTAGAGAATGAAAGGGACTGACATATGCAAAAAGGGAAGCCTCAGTAGTGCGCTTGTCTTTGCATGCAGGTGCAGGCTGCTTTTTCAATAGCGATCTATAACACCATTAATTACAGAGGCAGCCAGGCTTCAGCCCCACACCGGTTTCTTATCTTTCTCTCCTTCCCGTAATCCTTCCACTTCACCCTTGCAGATGGGCGCTCATTCTTAGTATCACTTTTGGGATATTATAAACGTGATTCTTTCTTTTTTGGGATACTTTCTGGTTATAATGCATTTTTACTTAAGAAAGCAGACACTTGAGGATCTCTCCAAGGATCTCTCCAATCTATAGCTAAAAAGCTTTTTTTCCCTAGCAGTACAGTGTGACTGTCTAAGAGTCTTGCCTATATGGATGGGAGCTAGTCAAATATGTACTAGACAAGAAAGGGGGCTAATGAGTGAAACCCCTAACACATATCAGAGAAGACCAATTACCATGTCTGAAACCCAGGCTTGTAAAGCTATTAGTAACTTATAAAATGGTCTGCTACACAGGAGTAAAATGTTGCTTAAATGACTTGCCTAACTAGACGCAGTCACCATGAAATTGATTCTTTCAAGTTTTTTTTTTTTTTTTTAAAAAAAACTTAATAGCCATTAACTATGCATATTGATATGGCTGGCTGGCTATCCTGGTATTATAAAATGCAGGCTGAAAATATAAGTTCTGCATTTTATGAAGTTTAAAGGGGGTAAGCACTTGAAGAAGAAAAACAACTCATTAATTACCAGAGAGTGGTGTCTGCCTCAGTAGCTGAGATGGACCAACACAGATTACATTCCCGTTTGTCACATGGAAAGCTTTGCTTGGATTGCTAGCTATGTTCCCAAGGGTTCTGAGGATATGCTTTGTGTGGTAGGAAGCACTTCTTCCCCACCAAAGCCTTTGCTTGTGTCAAGGGAAGAAAGAGAAAGAAAATGGTATGTTTCAAAGCCACCATTTATCACACAGAGAGCATCACATTTGTTCTCCCAAAGACTTATCTTATTTTGCGTTTGATGTTAGCTGACCTGTAAATGGCAGTTCCTGAACCTATTTCATATTTTGAACTTTCTGAAAAGTCTGTTGCATATTATAATTGATTTTTGGCTATGGCTCATATTCAGCCCGCTTGATTATGTTACTCTATGCTACAAACAGACATTAACCAGCTGGTTTCCAATCAGACAATGCGGAGGATATGCTCTGATACTGTTGGGTCTAGTTTCTTTGCTTACCCAATATCCAGTTCACTGAACTGCTGTTAGCGCCTCAACACAAAGGACTCTCATTCTGACACAACAAAATATAAGGCAATAAACATAATCAACAGTCACAGAGTATTACACACACAAAAATTCTCAAAAAAAAAAAACCAACAAAAACCCAACACACTAGCTTATATTTTCAACTTTATCTGAACTTTATCTGATTTCCATAATGGATGAGGTGTACACTGAGGGTTTGGGTATGAGAAAGCAGCAGCAATACCAAATCCAAGTAATAAATATGTGGAATCCAAATAAACATGGTCAATATTGGCCTGTGGCATTATGGCAGCATTCTGGCCTAACAAGACAACATTCAGATTTTGGGGCCAATTCAAATTCTTGGGCCTTAAACAGGAGACAGACAAATATGGCAAGCAATGAGTTGTTCAATTGCCAGATGATGGTGCCAATGACAGGGATGTTCCTGTCAGCAGTTTGTTGTCTGGTTACAGCAAGGAGCTACAGTGGAAACACTGGGGGAATGGAAAACAGAAAGGTGTGGTAGGGCAGGGCCAGGTCGGGGGAGAACAGCCTGCCTACCTCTTTGCACCACATCTGAGCAAGGGGCACAGGTAACACATGATCTTGCAACTAACTGCCACATTTTCAGTCATGGGGAGAAAATTTCTTTCTCTACTGGCAACTCAGCCAGGAGCCTCATATCCTGGCAACTTAGAAATATGAGCTTGGAAAGAGGCATCCCAAAGCAAGAAAAGCTAAGTGGTACTCCATCCTGAGGGATTTGAGCAGAAACTCCACATAGAACCAGTTGAGGTTAGTTTTAAAGCCTGTGAAAGGCAAGTCTGGAGATCATTACCACAGACACAAAGAGAACACCAGAAAGGAAGGTACAAGAAGTTATGGACTATATTTCCCACAGTTGTTCATGTGGCCTGGGGTCTTTGTCATTCTGCAATTAGCTGAAGCTACTAATTACCAACCATGGGAAGAGGATAGGGATCATAGTTCTCAGGGGATATCCGGCAATGTTAGGGATGCTACTGGCTGCATGGGGGAAGGGGTATGGGAGAGGGCTCTAGTGGGTCTAGGCCAGTGTTGTTGGTACACATTCCACAGGGAGATCACCTCCTCCCCTCAAAAAGAACCCCCCAGTCCTCCAAACCAACAATGCCAAGGCTGAGAAACCTTTAATCAAAATTCAAAGAACAAAGGTCATGTTAATGATTTAGTTCTTGGTTGAGTGGCAAGAAGCATTAGGCTCTTCCCGAAAGTGAGATTTAAAATCTGAGCTGGACAAGTGACAGCATAGAACAAACAGTAAAGGTGGGGGTTCCCACCTCTGTCCCTTTTTGTGAATAACCAACAGGTATCAGCAGGGCCAAGTCTGTAACTAGTACAGCCAGAAAACTGCCACCACCTGCTCACCCTACATAGTCACTGCTTCTCCCTAGGGGACAACAGAAGTGACTTAGAACAAGTCTTATATATTAATGGGATGGACTGGTAGATATTTTGTGGGTTAAGTCAGCAGTGATATTTGCCACATAACTAACCTAAGACACTGACGATGAAATACAAAGCCATCAGAGGTAAGAACAAAGCTTTGGTTAATTTAAAAACAATACACAGTTAGAATAAAGGCTCTGTTGATCAGCTTCCTCTTAATCATCTAGGGCTAGCTGAGTCTTCATTGTCCTGGTACAAGATGATGCTTGAAGCCTCCCACACAATGGGTTTTGACAGGCCATGCGAAATCATGGCAGACGCTCAGGACTGGTGGACTGTTTTTCTACTATGTCTGCTCGTAGGTTGCTTCACATTCTCAGGGCAATCATACTTGCTCTTATCATTAAGTCGCTTAATTAATGTGATGCCAGCAGATGAAATATGAACTTGAAAAGATAATGTCTATTTCTATGAAAAATTAAGTGGAAGGTATTCAAAGAACTTAATAAAGTGAAGTCATTAAGAACAAACTGCTTTGAATTAGATTTCAGTAATACATTTTCCGAAACTGATAAAGGATTGGAAGGGAAGATTGCCTTCAGTACCTTTATCTCATGGTTCTATTTTAAAGACACAAAAAGCTGAATGACCATCAGAGGGCAATGGCCACGCTTTCTACAGTGTTAGAACCAGACACAAAACTCACACTTCTGGGCAAACATTTGAGAAAACCCCTTGTCTCAGTCTGGAAAGATTAGTGTCACCTACATGTTTAAGTTAAAAAAGAAAAAGAAAGAAAGAAAAGCTAGTTAAAGTAACATTCCATTTTAACCAAGTCTTTTCTCTTTTTCCAGTGCTGGCAAAGTAATCCAGGGCTTTAGTGATTTACCTGTTGATGAAAAGCAACCACACTCCTAGCAGCACCCACATTTGACTAACTGTTCGACTACCTATTGAGATGAGGCCAGTGGGCTGCTGTGGACTCACAGCTCTAGATTGCCAACCACGCTTTTTATGTGTCTGAATCAAAAGCTGTCTCGGAGGGGAAGTCATTAACACTTGCTGTGGACTGAGGTTGAGGGTGCTATACACAACACGTCCTCTGTCAGAACCAATATTCATGTCTATCACCTCATATCCTTTGGTGAAGGGAAGCAAAGTCTAAATGAAATTGAAATGCTCAAACCCACATTCACATATACTCATACCATGACAGTTTCCTTAGAAACAGTTCTGTCTATAATCATGTCTTATAAATGGATACAGCTTTAGTAAATGCTAAATTATCATGAATGAATCTGAAATCTTTCTTTCCCCTCGGTCTCTCGATCCTCCCTCCTCCTGCCCCCCCCCCTTTCCAGGGTTTTTCTGTGCAGCTCTGGCTATCCTGGAACTTGCTCTGTAGACTAGATAGGATTGAACTCAGAAATTCATCTGCCTTTGTGCTGGGATTAAAGGCATGTACCATCACCACATAGCCCTGAAATGGTGTTTTTTCATTAGCACTTATGCCTATTTTCTATGCTCAGAAACAGAGCTATAAAGTACATGTATCAATGAGGTAAATGACCCTGTGCTTTTCTTAACCAATGGCTTGCATCATCATCTTCCACACTTGGAGTTCTCTAGGTAACAGGGAATTTTAGTACTTTCTAGAAAAGCACTATGCTACTTAGAAGTCACCACGTTTCTTTGAAAACTTCTCATATTGACTTTTCTATACCTCCCCCCTTTTTATTTTAAAAAATAAAGTCCTTTTTCTCCCCCATGTATCCCCTTGCTCTCCCTCCCTTCCCCCTCCCAATCCCTCCCTGTCTGCCTTCAGCCTCCCTCCTCCCCATCCCATCCCCTCCCCACAAAGGGAAAGAAGCCCCAAGGTGGATCAGCTCAGCATACACTCCAGGCAGGTCCAATTTCCTCATCCTAAAGTCAAAACTGGGTTCGGTGTTCCTCTGGGAAGAATGGGCTCCGAAGTGCCAGCCCATGCATAGAAACACAGTCTGATCTCTCCCCTCGAGGCTCCATATACTGCCCATGTCAGTGGACAGTTGCCTATCTTTGGAGGGCCTAGTTACTTTTCTTGAAGATTCCCCAATGGCTGTTCTTAATTCAGTGAGCTCCCCAGAGCTCCAGCCAGCCATCACTGTGGGAGTTTTCCTCATAAGCCCTATCCTCTTGCTTATACAGACACTCTTCCCCTGCTCTCAGCTGGACCAGGAGCTCAGCCCAGTGTTCAGCCATGTATCTCTGCCTGTATTTGTGAAGTGATGATTCTATGATATGGCTTGAATAAAACCTGTTGGATGCAGGTTTGATATGAGAAAAATGAAAATCTCTGCCTTGTACCAATTTCTTAAAATACAGGGTGGGTGTCAATATGGAGGTAACATACATTAATGCATGGAAGTGGCATATAATGCTATATGTTCACATATATTAATTTCAGACTAGGAGTTAGTGGATACCTCATCTTTATCATGTTTAGCATAAAAGATCTAGACTCAGAGTTGTTAAAATGGATTTACATACTTTGGGTGCCCATATATAATCTATCCTTTCATGTAAAAAGAAGAAAATGGGTGATTCTGAAGAGAAACAAATCTTATTAGACTCCCAACTTTTCATCCAGATCGACAATACTCAAAAGCAACACATTTCTTAGCAGTTAAATGCAGCATAAGGATTTTCATCAAACATCTGGGAAATCTGAAATCCCTTGCAGCTGTTGAAGTACTTGCATCTGACTCTTTCCACAGCACTACAGATGGCTGACATGAAGCAACCTGGCCACAGGCTCTACCACTCTTCAGTGCTTCTGGTGTGAGCCCAGTCACAAGACGTAGACCAATGACCAAAGCATCATGCTTTAGGTGGGAGGTTTGCTTGGTTATGAAGGACCAATGACTTCGATCATCAGGACATGGAAATGAACTGGAAGAGACTGGGCAGGAGTTCTGTCGGAGGTGGAGACAGACATGAGCTAACCTAGCTTTTTGCACTCACACAAATTAAGTTATTAAGGCAAGGAATTATTTCAAGCACCAAAAGACACAATTTATTAACTAGCACTTATGAGAGAACTAAAAAAACAGTTGTCTAAATGAGCAAATTTTCTTTGCAGGCAAGGCAATGAAATGGCCTGCTTATGCTTCTCATGGTTTTTATGAAGCATTACAAATTAGACACATAGTCCAAGTTAAAGAAACTCATTTGTGCTGCATCATAGATGCTTAAAAATATTCATATATCTGCACAAAGCATGGTAAGCGCTCTGGAAAATCATGAATCCCTTGCACACCCTATATTCCCCCTCTCCAGTTCTCCCCATCTGCCAGCTGGGTTTCATTTTAAGAATTTCACACTGAATATAAAGTGCTATTTTGACCATGTGTCTCCAGAAATGTGAATTTATAGTCTATTCAGCTTGCATGGAAGTGATTGACACAGAGGGATTAACGGACTGGATATCAGGGAGCAGTGATTTTCCAGGTTACTATACTCACATGTGAGGCTCGCAAGAGTAGGTATGGCTTCCCAGCAGGGGAATTACCTTCTACTTAACTACCAAGTGACCACAATGTCTGGAACTCTTTTGTGTTTCTACATACAACATTCATCTATTTTCACATCTGTGAAATGGGAATACTAAAGCCTTTCTTAGCCATCTCTTGCAGCAATGCTGATTTGCTGACACACAAACTGCATCTGTAATTATTTGTCTTCTGGTTTAAGAACTAAGTCATTGAAAAATATGCATGGGTGTGTATATACCTTCTGAATGTGTCTTTTGTGGGTGTGGGAAGACCAGAGAGACTGTGCATGGAGAAAAAAATAGACAGGGGTTCCCTTAGTATTTATTTAACATAAGCTTACTTTTTCAGCTAGTGATGCCCCTCAAACACAGAAAATATTTTCTATACACAGTATTCTGGAGACAGCTGGAAAGCTTGGAGCATCCAGAAATGTTTCAAACATCACTGCCATGGAAGCTCTTCCATATAAAGCAGCCTCCCTGTGACTTTCAAAAAAAAAAAAGGTTACCCATCAGACTTCCAGTACTCAGGTGTTACCAGATATAAACATGATATTCACACATCTGGGGTTCTAAGCATGCCTTTTGCTCCTTTAGCAACAGAACGCTCCATCACATTTAACAGACTCATGGAGGTTATCACCATAGAGGAGACTGTTTCCCAGCTTCTGAGTACCTGAAGAAAGAGGATGTGGTGTTGCTTTCTGAGAAAGTTATAGAGGATCTATCAGACTTGCTACTGCACTCAGTCTCCAAAATAATTAACTTTTCTGGCTTTTAGAACTTAGACATTTTTTAGAACTTCTTCTAAAAACAAAGCAGAATAAAAAAAACCAAGTAACTTTGAATATACCAATGATCAGGAAGGGGGTTAAAGAAAATAAGAACACCCTCCTGGCAGGCATATATGATACTCACCCACCTTACATCAGAAAGCCCAATAAATGTTTGCTGTATCAATGGAAAAACAGTAGTTGATAACTCTCTGTAATGGTATCTACTCATATGAGAGAAACAACTGTGGACACTTTCAAATCATCTTACTCGGGCTGAGGAGATGGCTCAGAGGTTAAGAGCACTGACTGTTCTTCTAGAGGTCCTGAGTTCAATTCCCAGCAACCACATGATGGCTTACAACCATCTAGAATAACATCTGGTACCCTCTTCTGTATACTGTATACATGACAAATAAATCTTTAAAAAATATCTTACTTAAGAAACATAGGATTTTGTCTTGTATAAACATTTTAGAGATTTAAATTTTAGGCCAATAAAGAACATTTAACTTTGGATCTCAGTTTCCACTTCTATTCATTGCTGGATGAGGGTTCTATAATGATACTTAGGGTGGTTGTTCATTTGATTATAGGGAAAATCTTGTTTAGGCATTCCCTCCATTATTGGTTGGAGAACTAGCCAGGGACATACTGAGGGTTCTTGTTGGCTTCCCTAGCACCAGTCTCTTTCCAGCCCCACAGTGGCTTCCTTTATCAAGATCTCCATCTCTTTGTTCTCCCTCTCTGTTGCTCCTTTCACTCAACCATCTCCTTCTCTCATGATTTGTTCCCACCTCTCCTTGGTTGCCACCCATTACAATCCCAATTTGCTCAGAAGATCTCTACATTCTCTTCTCTGGGGGAATCTCTGGATGTCTCTATTAAGTTCCTTCTGATCCCAAACTGTTCAGGGGTTGTGATTTACAGTCTGGGTATTCTTTGTTTTTTTGTCTGATGTCCACTTATGAGTGAGTACATCCCATGCTTATCTTTCTGGACCTGTGTTACCTCAATCAGTATTATATTCTCCAAATCCATCCATTTGCCTGCAAATTTTAGGATGTCTTTTTTTTTTTTTTTTTTTTTTTTAAACTGCTGAGTAGTACTCCATTGTGTAGATGTCCCACAATTTGTTAATCCATTCTTCAGTTGAGGGGCATCTAGGTTGTTTCTAGCTTCTTGTTATTACAAAAAATGCTTCTATGAACATAGTTGAGCTAATGCCCTTGGGGTAAGAATATACATCCTTGCACACTGGCTCAATGGTGGTATTGCTGGATCATTGGGAAGATTGATTTCCAGTTATCTGAAGAACTGCCATACTGATTTCCATAGTAAGCAGCAGGTCAAGCTCTTGGTCCAGCTAAAGAGAGAGAGGGGGTTTATATGAGCAAAGAGATCTGGATTATGAGGAGGAGTCCCACAGAGATGGCTGGCTGGAGCTTTTGGGACCTCATTGAATCAAAAACAGCCACTGGGGAATCTTCAGAAAAGAGAATTTAAACTTCCAAAGGTAGATGACTGGCGAATGGCATGGGTAGCAATGTGGAACCTCGTGGAGTAGGATCAGATTATGTTCCTGTGCATGAACTGACATCTCAGAGCCCATCCCTACAGAGGAAAACCTAACCCAGCCCTAATATTGGGATGAGGGAATCAGACATACCTCAAATGGGGTCAGACTGAACTGACGCACCTTGGGACTCTTTGCCCTCCTTGGGGAATAGATGGAGGGATGGGGCTGGGGGTGGGGTGAGGTGGGGGGCTGAGGGAGGATTGAAGAAGAAAAGGGGGCAGAGCAGGGGTATACATGGGAAAAACAACATCCCCTTTTTTAAATAAGTAAAAAAGAAAGAGAGAAAGAAAGAAAGAATGAAAGAAAGAACATTTAAATTATAATAATGTGCCCATTTCTGGAAGGCAGGTGGCTTTTCAGGCAATCAACTCAGGAGTCCTCCCTCACCATTGAAAAACTAGACTCCAGCTTAGCAGTGTTCAGTGCTCAGGGGGGAGTTTGCCCTTGTTAGTAGTTCCAGCACATCAGTCCTTACACTAGAAGTGACGGCCCCCAGCCCCCAATCTGTCGGATTGCCATTTGCAAGAAGGAACAAATGAGATCATCAAAGGCCATGTCCAGGATGTTTCTCTATCTGGCATCACAAAGTCTTCTTATAAATCAGGTTCAGTTTGCTGACAGCCATACAATCACTTTACTCTATGGTATTTCAATACTAGAGTCTTAATTCTGTTTAGTTCCAAGTGGCACTACTAGGAATTATCAGAAGAAATATATACAAATTTCAGTTATCATATATTCAATAAATACCTGGAGTCAGGCCTAACATCTAACTGTTCTATTACACTATGCAGTGGTTTGAGCTTGTATTTCTCTGATGACTAATGAGGCTGAATTTTGTTTACTAGCCAAATAATTTAATATAGTGCCTACTAATTTTGACAATGTTCAATGAATTTTCTCATTGTGGCTTATGTTTGATATCATGTCTAACAATAATTTGCACCTAACTAAAAAAAGATTCAAAATACCATTTAATATGAAATTTTGTCATGGATTACTCAGGTGTCTTCCATGGGAAGAAAACCATTAAGAACTATGCTAGTACAGATTTCTCTTTGAAGGCAAATACACCTTTTTTTCTTGTAATGAGAACAATGTTAGAGATCATGATTTCTCGGCTCTTCTATTTTCCCCAAACTCAATATGAAACTCAACTGGAACAGTGATTTGACATTAGAGATGTCTTTCCTGGGCTAGGAATATGCGTCCACAGAAGAGCACAGCCTTAGCATGCAGGGGCCCTAGGTCCAATGCCCAGTAAAATACACACAGACACACAGGTTTAGACACAGACACAGAGAGACACAGACACAGACATACACACAAACGGTGGGGGCGTATATGTCCTGACTTTTTTCTTAGGCAGTCATTTGCAAGTCTTTCTAAAAGGAACAGGGGGGCAAAGAAACATATGTTGAGGCAGCCTCTGTGTCTGAGGTTGTGTGCTTGGTCATAGATCTCCTGGCCATTAACACAACATACCAAGCTTCCTTGGCAGCCTTGTCTTGAGATTTAGTCCTACTATGTTAGAGGCTTAAAGTGCTGCCAATACTCTTACTGAGTATAGATTCTAGTTTTGACAGTGTCATTTCAATATTAAAAAACTCAATTTTTTAAATTGAGTTAATTAAAAAATCACATACTACAGAAAGAAAAACAATTTTTTTAAACTTTATTTATTTAATTATTTGCCTTGGTGTTTGCCTAGAACTGGAACTACAGACAGTTGTTAGCTGCCATGTGGGTGCTGGGAATCGAACCCGGGTCCTCTGGAAGAGCAGACGGTGCTCTTAACCACTGAGCCATCTCTCCAGCCCCAAGAAAAACAATTCTTAAGCAGAGCAAATCTCTTATAACAAAGTCCAAAGGGCTGATCAGTTGCTTTGTTATTTACAGCAAATAATGCTCAGAATGGCATTTTACCAGGTTTCCCTTCTCTTCTGTGGTTCAGAGTTTGCAGCTGCTTGGGGTTGTAGGGAGATGAGATTTGACTGTATTGTCCAAGTTCTACAGGCCACATGATCAACCCTAACAACACTTTAAAATAACCTATCTGTGTGGTGAAGAGACATTTAAGGGAGGAAGGAGCAAAAGTCTCTTATTAAATACCACGAGATCTAGTTTCCATGTACCAAAAAAGAAAAAAAAAATCTAGATAAGCAACCCATCTTTGAGAGCATGCCAAGCAGAATACACATATAAAAGCCTGCTTCTACTTTTGAGCCTCTTCATTACAATCACCGAGGCAACTCCTTTCCCTCCTGATAATACTGGACACTGTAGCCCTTGAACCTGTGACAGAATCTGAGTTCTGGAATGCCTGCTAATCTATGACATGAGTTCCCAAGAGACCAGAAATTGGTAGAATGTTATAGATTCCTGGGAGATCTGGGTTCATCCTGGTAGAAATGTGTTCCTGGCATACATGTGTTTCATGACACACATGAAAAGCCAGTGAAATCCCATCTGATATGCTAGGCAATGATGGAAAGGACTTGAGAGATGAATGACGGGGTCCATAATACACAGCAGGGTGGGCATCTTCCACAGAGTTCCTGTACGTCTAACTTTCTAGCCAAGTGGAGTTCAGTCACCCCAAACCTCCCTGCCTTCATCACCCCTGTGCTCCCTCATCAAGGTACTTCTTTCAGGGCCCTGTCCCTGCCCTCATGTGGGAGGTAGTCAGTGTCACCATTAACTGGATCAGAGGCAGAGCCATCTATACTCACAGTTCCCATTTCACTGCTTACTAGATGCTAGATTTGGGGTAAATTCTTAACTTCTCTAAGCTTTCCATTCTAAATTAGGGCATAATAATTACTATTATAATACCTAAAGGTAAAAGAATAATACCTACCTTACAGAGTTCATTTGCAGATATATAAAGTGCTTAGAAAAGTACCTGGTATCTTCCCCCTCCTCCAACGACAGCACTAGAAATAGTTTTGCTGACACCCAACTCCAATGCCCTATCTTATGCTCAAACCATTGCAGCTAAGGGTGTCTCCTTCTCCAGTCCCACAAAGCAGCCATTCATACTATGTTAAGGCACAACTTTATGTGTGTGTAAGAACAAACATACACAGATACAAACATGATCCTTCCTCACAACATCAGAGCTCCTGAGGGCTTACCCATCATACACTTCATACCCATCATACCCTTCTCATCTTAATCCTTTTCTACTTGTCCTTTCTCCTTTGTGTTTCTGATACTTCCTTCCGTGTCTATGTCAGGGAGTGACCAGGACAAGAAAAGAAAAACACCCTCTACAGTGTGTATAACAATCATGAAATCTGTCAGCATTCCTGATTGTCTTCCCTGAGGAAAACTTGCAATAGATGCAAAAAAAGATGCCCTTCTAGGACTCACAATCTAACCTGGGAAGTAAGCATGAAGAAAAAAACATCTGGAACCAAACAACCACAGTCCTGCCACCCCCGACTCAGGGTCCTGGAGCGCTGACTTCTCCAGTGTGCCCTGCACTGGGTTTCATGGCTCACTGCTACTTACCCAACAGATCCATTTAGGAACCTCTTGCTAGCTTTCCTCTGCTTCCTTTCTTTGAGGTCTCTTCCCTTAAAGATGATTGGTTCCACATCTCATGCTTGCACATCCTTTGATTCCCTCTTCATCTCCCTACTGGGATGGGGATTGTCCAGAATAAAGGTAGTTTTTGGGTCTTAGAGAGCTTTTCACAAAGCATGCCTTCTCACTCTCTTGACTAACCCTGCATCTGGAGCAGGACCATGTGGACCAGATGCTCAGTGTGGGCTTGCTTGACCAACTGCTAACAAAATAAGCTGAAGTCCTTTCTTCCCCTTCTTGCTCTTAATCTCTGGATAAAGATGCTAGAGCACAAAGCTAGCCACACCAAGCTACAGCAAAGGGGATATTCTCAGAGACAGGCAGGATTGTTGTTCACTTTATTTACTCAGTTTGTGGCAACTCTCAGGTATGCATGTGTATGAAAAAGATCAAGTCACCTCCATCACGTGGGATTTACCTATATGAAAAGTTACTAGTGCATTCCAGAGTTGATCTGATTTATAGATTATGAGAAGGTAATAATACAAAAAGGGCCTTTAAACAGACACTCTAACATGTATTTTAAACAGTTTCTTCCTAACCCCACAGTGGTTCCTTCTATCAAGATCTCCATCTCTTTGTTCTCCCTCTCTGTTGCTTGTCTCACTCAACTATCTCCTTCTCTCGTGATTTGTTCCCACCTCCCCTTGCTCGCTCCCCATTATAATCCCAATATACTCAGGTGATCTTCTCCATTTCCCCTTTCTAGGGGGATTCATGGATGTTTTTCTAAAGATCCTTCTGTTATCTGGCTTTTACTTTTATGACCCAACCAATAAGAGATCTCCATCCCAATTGCTTCTGTTTGCTTATTTTAGTTGTACGACTTTAATAATTGGAAGAAATATAAAATATGAATCACTATCATATTTAATTCTCTATTCTTTTAAAATATGGCCTGTTAAGAATAATTTCACCCAGGACAACATGCAACATATACTTTGAATTTCTGGATACCAAGGAAGAAAGTTGAACCATTTTGTTCTCAAGTTGGCTTTTGACTTGCTGGCTGGCTGTATGCGTTCACCCATTGCTTCCCAATTTGGTTTCTATTCTAAAGTAAAAGTTCTAAAACTCGTAACACACACAGAACAGATTTAATTAAGAGAACATTTTAAAATTCAACCTGCCTGTATCTACAGGAAGAATGAAAATATAGAACAGAAAGAGAAATGGAAAATTAGGTCCTGGTCCCAGAACACAGATTATTATTTTTTTTTAAAGAAATTATTAAGTAGGACAAGAGAGAAGCAACCTTTTAAGGCACTGGTATTAGTACTAAGCCTACCCAGCAAACAGGCCTAACCTAGTATTCTGAAAAATAAAGGTAAAGATTCTTGTTTGGAACAAGTAGAAGGCTAGATGGCAGACAGAGACCTTATATAATTGCACAAGGATCTTAATGTCCCAAGGACATACAAGGCATCACACAGAGAACTGACAGGCCACTCTGGAAACTTCAACTATGCTAAGTGTTGATCCTTCCCCCCTGCAGTCTGGTCTGTGTATCAGATATGAATCACCTCTATCACAAACTGAGGCTCAGTAGTCACATTGCTCTATATGAGCTTCAGTTTGCTCTGGATTCAGTCTTAGGGAAAGACAACTGTTTTCGTTTTCTCTTCTTTCTGGGGAACAAAAGCACCAGATAGGAAATTTGGTCCCTTTGGAAGAGGACCAGCCATTTGTTCTCTAGAAGGCCCTGAAACCGAGGAGATAAGTGAAAGTGGATCTCTGGGATTGCCTGAGAAAAGCCTTTTAGGCCCGACTGTAGCAACCGACCTGAGAGCTGCAACTCATTAAGCGTGTCTCTGATATCACTTCAGATAGGGAGATTAGTGGAACATGCCGATAGACTGAATCATCAGAAAGTTCTCTTAGGAATTTCAACACAGAAGATCTGATGAACAATGACTCCATCAGCTCAAGCCTGTATGGGGAGAGATAAGGTGCACATGCCTTGTAGACAAGGGCTTCATTCTTTAGAGATGGGAATTCTGACTTGGGTTCTGCCAGTGTGTACTGGGAGGCTGCACTGACTTTACGACATTGGCCAAACATAACGTCCAAGGCTTCTGCCTTCACAGAGCATAGTAATTAAAAACTCCATATTACTGCCATTCCAGGGGCTTGATATCAGGAATCAGAACTTTTTTTTTTTTATGATTCCAGTTTATTTTCTTCAATCCATCCTGCTTCAGGAGCAGCACAATGCCAGGGTTTGCCTTGAGAAGAGCAGCTATGATGAGGCTTCGCTGATGCTCGGAAGTGGCTTCCCAGTGTCTCGGGCTTATCTCCAGAAGGATTTAGCAATGTTTGGGTCCCTCACTTGTCAAACTCCTCTGACAGAGAAAGGAAGGGGGCCCTCTTGCTCCATATTTTATGAGTGTGCCATCAAAACGGAAGCCACATTCCTCAAAACACTCTGGGTAAATAGACATGAGGCAGCATCATGCTGACACACGCTGCAGATCCTGAGCTATCAATCTTTAACTGAGACTGGAAAGATGCTCTGAGTTGCCCATTCTTAGAAATCACATGGCATATGCCATGAGAACATATGGCCAAGGCATAGCTGAGGCTTCAGCCTGTACCACTGCCAAGAACGCTAGACACCGGGAGTCTAAGTACAAATGACTCGGGGACTAATACAGAGAAGCTGAGAAAAGGGACTGAGAAATCCCGAAAGGTAGATGCTTTAAAGGTATCTGGCAGGCAATGTTTGAAAGTATTTCACAAGTGTGCAAATGAGTGTGGTGGCCGTTTGAGGGAACATGGGAAGGCGATGTTTCTAAAAGGTAGCAGAATTTCTGCAATTACAGCAAGGACAATGGAATGAACCTTTTGAAGCAGAAGCAGGCCAGTGTACTCATAAATGCTAAACCCCAGGGATCTGGCTCTGGAGAAACAGCAGCACAAGACATTGACATCTGGCAAGTGAAATACAGGAGTTGAATTACCAGGGAGAATATTAGGGACCTAAACCAGATGAGATTTTTGAAAGAAATTTTTAATTTGAGGAGCTGAACAGAGCTATGCATTCAAATATGGGAATTGTAATTCAGTGATACTGACAAACAACAAAATGCCTGTCTTTTGAAGGTCCTTTAAACTTTAAAAGTATTAAGACTAACTGATGCTCTAATTACAGTTATATCAGAACAAGTAGATGTACAATTAACTGGCTTTCTACGATCTGAACTTCCATCAGGCTTTTTTATTCCTTTGGTTCTGTCCTCACTTGGGAAGGAGAATATTACTGATCTATCTCAGAAGTACCAGGTGTGGATGAATACTTCCTTGGCAACTGTATGGGACACGATACAGCCCTCATCACACCTCCTGATCGGGGCTTTTGTTACAGATCACTATCAGTCTCTGTGCAAACAGGAACCATATTGCAAAGATCAGCAGTCACACGGTTTTCTTTAACAACTTCAAGTACCACATTGTAAGTTTCAGAGGTGTGTGCCAAAGGTGTTATCCAATAGAGTGAGTAGTAAATAGCACAAGCCCTCCCGGTCAGATCTGCCAGGCTTGAAAGAAATTAAGAAAGCCTTTATAATGAGTGCGGGACAGTCTGCAGAACCTTGGGTATTTGCAGTCCTATGCATAGATGTGAGAGTAGCTAGTCTCTGCGAGAAATTATCTGTTTCTGCCAAGACATCTAGTGCTCCAACTGGGTGCAGAGCAGCATGAATCTGCTTACTTTCTTATGAAGAACAGGAAGCAAAGTAAAATTAACACTTTCTACACTAATCAGGGGTTGGGAGTGGGAGGCAGAGATGAGACAAAGCTGGAAGGGAGGAGGAGGAGAGGAAAGATGAGCCCAGCATGCTTGTGCATGCACTTTGAACAAACAGCTATGATTCTGAAAGCAAAGACCCGAGGCAGGCCCAGGCGCTGTGTCTTTCTGCAGAGTGACGTCAGGGAGAGAAAGGGAAATGAGGGAACTGATGTGCTCCGTGCAACCCTGGGTTCTGGAATCCCCTTGTCGGTACATCTCACTCATTTTGACAGTGACTGCAGACACTGGAATTTGGGTTAAATATCTTTGTTCCTCATCTCAGTTTGATCAGGAAAGATCGCTATCTCTTCTAACCAAGGGATTATGAACATGCTGGCCAATACCTTTTGGTCCCTAAATTATTTTAAAATAGGAAAATGATAGCTCTCCTGGATGAGGTTGGAAATAAACATTGTAGGGTCTTAAGTCCAGTGAGTGTCCTGAGTTGGTGTTCAAATATTGCTACTGTTATGAACAGAATATACAGCTTCTTAGTAGAGAGCTGGGATTTGAACCTTGGACTTAGAACACAGAAGATTTTTTTTCTGTTTTGAGTTTTCTCAACTTGTGTTTTTTTTTTTTTTTTCTTGCTTAAACAGATTTTTGTTGTTGTTAAAAATAAAATCTCATGAGGAGGCACTGAACAATCTTTCTTTTCTTTCTACAACCAATTTTATAATTTTTTTTGGAGGGTTGAATAAATGGCTGTCGAACTCAAATTATTATTTTGCTTTTCATAAAACAGCCCAAACTCCTCCCCGTGTATATAAGGCATGGATGTAGTCATGGGGAAGAAGAAAGGGCCTCCTATGATATTTTTTAGTTTTGGATCCAACTTTATGTTGTATTTTCCTTCATAATTTACTTTCTTACTGTTTGAGGCAAAGATAGCTCTTCTAGGGGTGGACAGATGGCTCTGTGGTTAAGAGCACAGGCTGCTTTGTAAGGACCAGGATTCAGTTCCCCACACCCCCAAGGAGGCTCAGAACTTTCTGTTACTCCAGTTCCAGGTGATCCAATGCCCTCTTCTGGACTCTGTAGGCACCACACACATAAAGACCATCACTCATATTAAAAAAAATAAATAAATAAAAATCTTGGAAAAATGAGTTTCCCATGAAAAATGAATTGAGGTTTTGGCAGTTCACGCTGCTGCCCTAATGGCAAGCATTACTGTAGTTGTTCGAAGGTGCTCCTGCAAATTCGTTAAAAAAGTATACCCTATCTACTTCCTTTTTGCTGGGCACTGGGCAAGTGCCTTTGATAACTGTGACAGAATCTACAAATTCACACTCACATCTGAGCCTTCCTCTTCTAGGGCAAAAGGCAGCACTGTGTGTCACAGTCTCTGTCGTGGTTGGGAGTAGCCAGGTCCTCAATCTTGGGAATGTGGTACAAATGATAAGGGCCATTTCTAGTTTTGGTTCTCTCATGGCATATGCACAGTCTTTGTTCTCTTCCTGAGTAGCTGAACAAAGCAGCCCTAAGGGCCTAGAGAAGAGTGGAGTAACATGGACAGTATCAGGATCCTTGGATAATAAATGTGCCCCTATAACTATACTAAACTATGAGTTGACATGGTGGAAAGCCACCAAGACTGTGGACTGTATGGTACCTCCACGCTACCCTCGCCAATCTCATTACTTAGTTCTCCTTATCACACTGCCAGTCCATGCAATATTACCTGTATCTAACTCACACCACAATGGAGTCTCACAGAGCCAAAGAGCTGATGAGATGAATGTGATGCCTAGCCCTAGGCAGTCTTACTGGAATAGAGTCCAACAGCATTCTTATTCAGGGCACCCTGCAACCTTACCAACAGCTATTATACTGTATGAGCACAAAGTCACATGGTGAATATTTCCACTTTTCCTCTTGAGCAAGAACATTTTATACAATTTATCTCTGGTCCAGTTTTGTAGACAATTCCATTCAGAGAATGATATACTGCTTAGAAAACACTAAAAGAAGATCTTTAATATGTTGATTCCTCAGAACCACTGTAGCACATCATACTGCCTGCTAATGTTTTGCTATTCAAATCTCTACTTTAAAATAAAGTTCTAGAATCCAGCTTCACGGCCACAGAGCAATGGAAATGTATTTTATATGTTTAATGCATGGTGGATCCACCTATTCCTGCTCAGGTTGGCACTTCACACAGCTGGTTTGTTGGGTACTGACCCAGCTAGCTACTCTGAAAAGAGGAATCCAGGGACTGCAGAGATGGCTCAGAGGTTAAGAGCACTGACTGTTCTTCTAGAGGTCCTGAGTTCAATTCCCAGCAACCACATGATGGCTCACAACCATCTATGATGACATCTGGTGCCCTCTTCTGTATACTGTATATATAATAAATAAATCTTTAAAAAAAAAAAAAAGAAAGAAAGAAAAAAGAAAAGAGGAATCCTTATCGGGTCTTTCACTGAGCCACTGGATTGAGTCTCTAATATGCTTTCCTCCAGATTCCTGTTCTTGTCTTCCTACATCTGAAACTGACTTATGGTGCTGCAAGATCAATCATCACCAATGTCCCTTTGCATGTGTTCAATGACAAGAATAGTACACAGACTGGGTCCATGGCCTAGGACCAAGGAATCTAATATCTCATCAAAAAAAAAAAAAATCCCTGAGAAAGATGACAGTGATTCTAATAACATTAAGGGAGCACTCTTGTGAAAGTCCTATGTACAGATAACGCCTGATCTGAGGCAAATAGGTGAGATGTTTAAGCAGGGCTATAGCATTGACCTTAGCTAGCCAGAATGGAGGCTGGTGGAAAAGCTACTGTATGATTCTAGATGCTTTCTATTCTCCCCTGGGTTGTGGAATTCCAGCAAGTCTTGGGGAAGTCACATTCAGTCACTACAGGGTGACCTTCAAAGGATGAATCAATACTCCAGTACTTGACCAACTGCTACATGCATAGTGATGCACATGGACAAATACTATCTTAACCTGTGGCAGGTAAAACAAAGTCAGGCTTGTCAACACCACAGGAAGAGGACAGTCACTTTGATAATTCCGCTGACATGGTACAGATCCCAGGCCAGAAACACACAGAAACAAACTGAAAAGTGTGTGTTCTCGGGGGTGGGGGGGAGAACTTTCACATTTCAAGTGGACAGCACTCAATACATGCTGGAGCTAGGCTGACTGGCCTTAAAGGAACGAATGCCTAGAGCATACAGAGACTGGGCAATTTCTGAAACACAGGGGGAAAAAAATTACACCTGACCTAGGAGAAACTGGGTTATTTTGATGACTGATAGAAAAGGTAGCCTTGTAGCAATAAGCACTGCCATAACTACTAACAACCTCCTAATGACATCTCACAAGGAGATAGTAACGTAAGGGTGAACAAGTTTTTGGACAGCCAGCCCCTTCTTTATCAGTCATGGTCTGGTCTTCATCACCCTGGTCAGGCCAGACAAAATAGAACTTGTGTAGCTCAAACAAAACAGACAGGGTGCTCCCCACCTCCCATGCCCGAAGAAGGGGAGCCACCAACCTCAACTTGAAACAAGTTTGTGTTTGTGATTTGATTTGGAAGATCATAAAACTTTACATCTGCATAAAAAAGGATACAGCTGCCTCTGAGGGGCTGGCTGCTCCCTGTACCAAGCCTTGTGAAAAGCTACTTGGTAAAATGATCTGAGTACTGGAGATGAATTATACTTGCTGGGAGCTGTTAAATACATGAAGCATTCTGGGAAGTAAGGCAATTTCTAGCATATTATAACACATATCAAAACAAAAATCTGGGGGCTGGAGAGATGGCTCAGCAGTTAAGAGCACTGACTGCTCTTCCGGAGGACCTGAGTTCGATTCCCAGCACCCACATAGCAGCTAACAACTGTCTGTAATTCCAAGATCTGACACCCTTATACAGTTATACATGCAGGCAAAACACCAATTCACATAAAATAAAAAAATCTGGCTGTAGAAGACAGCAACAGTAACACAAAGTTTTAATTTTCTAATAAGTTTTCTTTTTTAAAGCATGATGGATTCTCAGACCAGGAGGGCACTGCAAAATTAAAAAGCTAAGAGATACCTACACATTCGCACACACAATTTCAGAAAAAGACCGAATGAGAAATTCCACACATAGGCTGAACAGTGGGGCCAAATGAGATGTGACTGTGAGTTCTCTTCCTGGTGTTCCGTTAGGCCTTTCAGGAAAAGGGGTAATCAAAGCGTCAGGAGGGAAGTATTTGGCCTTTGCTGTGTCAGATTTCGAAAGGCCCAGACGCACCTTGAGCAGCAGCTGGGGAGCAGCCTGGCCTCGGTGTCTGGAAAGCTGCCGCAATGCTCCTTAGCTTTCTCAAAAGGCATTCGCTTGGTATTTCTCTCTTACTTTTATTAGCTTAATTTTTTTGTTTTGTTTAAAAAACCAGATTGTCGCACAAACACCATTATGGGAGATGTTCACAATTTGGCTGATTACTCTTCGAGTCTCCCTTAGTGTTACTTTAATTATTCCAAACAGCATTTTAAAACTGTTTACATGAGTAGAGAATAAGATTCATTCCAAAGAACTGATATGGAAAAGATATTCTTAGAGCCAGAATTTTCAAGCCAGAAGGAGACTTAATTTATAAGTCATCTCTTAGTCCCTGTCACTTTAGCAGCTCCAGAGACACTAGACCCAGATGGGTAAACTGAGTCAACGAAGGGAGGCTGAGGGCATGAGTCTGGCTCCTAGCATGTAGGCTCCCTCACGGCCTTTTCCACAATGGTGCTTTTTGTTCCTATTGAGGGGCTGATCTCTCCTGTCCTTCCTTTCCCTAGCTTTACACAGTCACTTGGCTGTCTCTGGCCCACGGTGTCAGGCCATGGAGCCTGGGGATTAGCTCTCTTTGCTGACTCTAATTGTTCCAGTGAAGTAACAATTCAGCTGAAACTAACACCTGACAGAGAAGCCTTCAGAATGGACACACACAGCTTCAGGGTGCTTATTTCTCTCTTCACACTCTACTTAAGCTCTTAAGGTGTTCTGTACCGACTCCTGTAAAAAGTTTCCAGCCAGGACAATGGTGCTCTTTAATCCCAGTGCTTGGGAGGCAGAGGCAGGTGGATCTTTGGGAGTTCGAGGGCAGCCTGGTCTACAGAGTGAGTTCTAGGGTGGCCAGGGATGTTACACAGAGAAACCCTGTATGGGGAGAGGGACAGAGGGAGGGAGGGAGGAAGGGAGGGAGGGAGGGAGAGAGGGAGGGAGGGAGGGAGAGAAAATTTTCAGAAAAAAAAAAAACCTTGTTCCACAGGTCATGGAAAAATCCCTACAGTATTAAGTAGAACCAGACAGAACACAGCCTGCCTTAAGGGATAAACTAGTTCCTACCTTGAGTTAACTATGATCTAAAAAAAAAAAAAAAGTCTAATTGTTTTTTATAACCTCAATACCTTTTCATTTAATTTACTGTCACTGTGGTAAACACATATGACTCAGTTCATTCTCAGGAATCAGCAGCACTAAGTTCATTTACATGGTCCAGCAACTACTACCACCTCAGGCCCTACTTAAGGCATGTCTCCCAATGAGCAGTGAGTGCGGTAATGAAGCCCAGACAGCACAGTAGAATTCCAGTGTGCTTCTAAATCCTTTCTTCTCAACACCTTCATTAGCTCTAAGAATCTCAAGAATGGAGCCTTGACCTTCCTCTGCTGCTGTCTAAACCACTTCTCCCCACCTCATTCCTACTCAAGACTTGGCCTTGCACAATTACAAATGTAATTTAGACAGACAGACAGACAGACAGACAGACACACCCTTTCTTTCTCTTCCTTCAGCTATAGACCTGTCCCATAATCCCTACTCATTTGGCTTCTGTTACATCTTCAGGGAAGCACTCGCTCTTGGCTCCAGCTCCTTGCCTACTGCAAACTCCTTTACCATGCAGTTTTCCTCATCCTCAGTACATTTCCTTCTCACCCCTTCACACTTCCCATTCAATTCAGCACAGCCCTGCAAACGCTGGTCACAGAGCCATGTCTGGGACTATGCTGTGCTTTCTGACAAACAGCATGGGCAAGAAGCTTAGTCTTGGATGTGTCTGGAAGGATAAGTATAAAGTTATACAGCACAGACAATATAGAAACAAGTAAGTGAAAACAGCATTATCAAAAGCTAAAAAAAAAAAAAAGTTGAATGAGGGCTATGGCAATCAAGACTGTCTCTTTAGGGCAGAGATCCTCACATGTTAAGAGTCTACATCTGAATTCTGGCTTTGTCCCTTCCACCACATGACCCCCAGTTGCCTCATCTATGATAAAGACATGACTGTGTGGACTAGGTAGACAGGCTGTGTGCTGAGCACTTGGCTAGGTACTTGTCCAGAAGACATTACACCATAACTGCAAACGTTGTGATGTGCCTTCAATCTCTGGGCACAGGGACAGGCTGGCTGTGGCTAATGTTCCTGGGGACTTGTTGGAGAATAAAGGTTTTGAGATCAGCCTTTGGTTAGCTGAAGATCTGAAGAAAACTCTAAATACCAAAACAAAACAACCCCCCCCAAAAAAAAAATCCAAAAAACAAAACAAAAAACCCAACCCAAACCAAAAAACAACCAACAATAAGAAAAAATGCCTGGAAGATGGGAATGACTTATGGTTTCCTAGGTGGTTCAGACACTGAGTTGAGGACATTATTTTAGGTTGCAAATGGGCATCGAATTTATTTAATCACAAAGTTAATGTGATTAACAGGCAGGCGGGAAGTTTGTGTCTCCCTTCTGGCCATGGTCTTTCTACAGGCAAACCTCAGCTACTCCCGTGCAGTTTTCGACCCTTGCATGAAGTGTGAATAAATAAAGGATTAGATCCAGCAGATCACTTCAGGTTAAAGAGAGGGAGAGGCTTTGCCAAATACCCTTTGTAAGTGTGGGGCATAAATTGAGACAGAACATTGACGGTTTTTACAAACAAGCGGGGCCAGTTGCTAAGTCCTATAAATTATCATTGGTGCCTCCTCATACTCTTCTGCTCCTCATCCTCTCCCCCTTCCTGATTCCCTCCCAATTTCCTTCCTTCTCTCTTCAGAGATTTATGGAGTAAACTTGAAGAGTAAACTTGGTTCTCCAGGAAGTGGATGCTTGGTGACTGGTTCGAGGAGGAACTCTTATAATCTCAGCAGAGTTCACAAGAGGGCCCTGGACAGTCTCTTCCACCAGCTCCCTGTGTTTGTACCAAGTTTATGCCACGTAAAACCTACCACTCTACCCAATGCCTGTTTCACATTCAGAATAAAATAATTTCTACTGTAAATCTGGTGTCATCCAAATGCCCAGGAGAGATTGGATGGCCACTTAAAGTCTAATGAGTCTGCCAGTTTATATGGGCCCATGTATTTAGACTTCAGCAAAACTATTGCAATTTTGTTTCTGAAATTCCATTCTTCTGTAAACAGAAATACAAAGAACCCAAGAAAGATCATCTTTAAAGTTTTTATGAACTCAAAAGGAAGCAATTCTCTAGGTCTCTTGTTATCAGAACCATCTAACTCTTTGTTTACATAAGCATTCCAGATAGGAAATAAGTTCAAAAAGACATAAAAGCATGCAGATTGGTTAGATAGACTTGAAGGATGGCTGGAGAAAATAAGGGGGTAAATAATTCCCTTCAGTGGGAGTATTTTAAAGCTGAAGCCCTTGCCCTGAGAAGTCAAGACTTACATAACGCATTAGTGGTGGTAGACACCTAAGAAAAGCACAAACCCAGTATATATTTCTTCTACGTGTCTAAGAGAAGTCAGGATAGCTGAGTGCCCTTTATACCACGCAGAGACTGCTATTAAAAAACAGCATTCCTACAGCCAAAATGTTGTTTGCCTACTCTACAGATCTACGAGGGAGCAGTAATTACAAATGTTCTTATGGATTAGAAATGGATTACTACTTAAAAATAACTCCTTTTCCATGGTGTAACAGTCATTTGCTTTTAGTTCCTCAAAGACAATTCTCTTACCTGATGACCGTCTGCAGAGAGTTCAAACTTGACCGAGGGTAATGCAGGGAATGGGGACCACAATGATGGGTAAATCACACCATGAAGAGCCAGGCAGACACTAACCTAGCCTCTTAGTCCCAACACACACACACACACACACAGAGCCAGAAGGCAGAATGTGAAGCTCTAGCAGAGCTTGTACTCTAGTGTGAAAAAGGGAAAAGACAGAAACACAGGAGTCTAATAGCTTAGTCATGGATGGGCATACTCATTGGTAGCCTCTTTCTTTACTGTCTGTTCCAAAATAAACTGGTCCATTGATTCAAAATACATTTTATATTAAATACTAACAGGGAGCCAGATAATTTACATGGCATTTTTTATGTTATTAGATTCCCTGAGACATCAGCAGAAGCAAAGGTAGGAAAGCAGTGTTGCTCAAATTAAAGAGGCATCCCTTCTCCTACATTCAAAGGAGGCAGAAGGTCCTGGTTTTAGAATCGGAGGTAATGTGAAGCTTAGTCAATAAAGAATATATACTAGGCTGTTTAGTACTCCAGGACAATACTTCAGTAGATGATCAACACAAGTATTAGGTCTAGAAGACATTGCCATGGGCAAGGCAACTCAGGGGGGGCTGCTGTTTCAGTTATCTACTGTAATCTGGATGCTAAAGATTCAAGTGGTTTTATCACAGGCTGGCTGTCAACTAGCCTAGAAAATGAAAATGTCCACACATCAGTTTAAGGTCATAAGTCATGTTAGATTATAACCCTTAGCAACACTTATAAAGTCCCAACTTAATTTCACTTAAAAGAAGATACATATTAATATATAACATATTATTAATATACACCATTACCATGTTTGATTATTTTAAAGGTTCAGAAATGGAATCTTTTCTCTAACTCTAAGACACTCTGTCTCATCCCCAGGAGGCAAGCTGTACTTAAGTTTTCATATATGTCTTTCAAACAAGCTTGTAGGATAAGGAAGTGGGTTCCTGTCCTGTCTATCTCCCATTATTTCCTAAGTACATGGGCTTTTGAGAGGTCAAGCTTACGCTAAATCATATATGACCTTAGGCTATCATTTAAATTTATAATTTTATATAGTGTAGAATTTCTGGAACTTTTGGTCTACACTTTGGTGGACTTGGAATTTTGGTGTATATGTGTGTGTCTGTTTGGAAAATAAGAGGGGGTAGTTTTCTATGCATGAAGACACACTGACCCATTATAACAAACAAACAAACATCAACATTACTATGAGCACTTTCAAATGAATCAGAACTGTACAAGTAAAAGGACTTCTTTTGTAAAGAAGAGAGCCAGGATAGCTGGTTGTGGTGGCGCATGCCGGTAGGATTTGCTGAAGAAGAGCCAGGATAAAGACTGCAGAAAACATGTGTTTTTGCTGAGGGTAAAAGCAGGAGGTAGAAAGCTGAACTTAAAATGCTTTGGATATGAACTCCCCCACGGGAGTATAAACCGAGCGGAACTTAGCAACGCCCACAACCCCTTGCCTGCCAACAGCTCCCCTCTGCTTAGAAGAACTTTGCCAATGGCTTTTGCCTCTGGCAGAGAGACCAGTAACAAAATGGACCTAGTATTTCCAGGCTCAAGCTTTCTAAATGACAAGCAAGGAAGAAGAAGAAGATGAAGAAAAAAAATCCTTGGTAAGCAGATCACCATCTGGCTAGAAACATAGCTTTATGCCAGTGAAATGATGTTACAAAATTATAAATGTTCTGGAAGACTCTGTGCCTTGATCAAAAAGTACCGGCCAAATTTGGAAACTGAAAGTGGGATATAGCAACATTTGTGGTCTTTATCATTTATTTCTGAGTTACAGGTAATGTTGATGAGTGTGTCAGCCTCTGAGTGCAGAGTAAACCACCGGAACAGCCATGCCAGGGGGATACCATGATTCCAAAACAGATCTTTGCAGGCCAGGCTCAAGCTTTGTTTCAACAACTGCAGGGGCACTCTAGTGGTCAACATCTATCTGTAGCGAGATATTTTGGTTTGCCATATCCTAAGGCTCTGGATACAGTTGGGCTCACTTCAAAGGATTTACTCTAAACCATTTTACAGTTTTTCATTTATATGTTTGTGTATATGCAGGTGCATGTACTATGCACATGTATGTAGAAATCAGTGGGCAATTTGTGGTGAATTAGTTTTTCCCCTCTACCATGTGGTTCGAATGATCAGACTCAGCCTATCAATCCAGCTAGATGGCCAGCCATAACCCTGCAGAGCCACCTCACCTGCCCTAAAAGGATTTATTACAGACGAATACAAACTTAAACCATACTATTGCAAACTTAGTGCTATAGTTTAAACACAAAAACTTAAAATTTTAAATTGTTTTTAAGAATTTACATGTATATGTGTATTGATCATATACACATAGAGGCTGGAAGAGGGTATCAGATCCCCTGGGACCAGAGTTACATACAGGTGGTTGTGGGCTGCCACATGGGTGCTGGAAATTGAATTTGGGTTCTTAGCAAGAGTCATTTCTTCAGCTTCACAAATGAAAAACCTTTATGTAGAATTAGGTCCAAGTATCTCTGAGATAACTATTTATCTATACATGTCTATATATAGAGAAAACATACATATTTTTGGTGTAGTATACATCTTCATGTGCGTATGCACATGTGTGTTATGGATGTGCATGTGTTTGGGGAAGTTATTGTTCTTCACCTTAACTTTTGTGGCATGTCTCTCATGGAGCCCAGTACTTGCTGACTTAGCTAGGCTAGATGGCCAGTGAGATCCAAGGATCCAACTGTTTCTGTGTCCTTAGCATGGGTGTTATGTGTATGCACTGGCTTTCACATGGGTATTAGTGTTGAACTCAGTTCTTAATGATTGAGCTGCAATCAGTCTACTGACTGAGCCATCTCATTAGAAGAAAGTTTTTCCTTTATCAGTAAAGATGAAATAAAAACATTCCAAGAGATTAGAATGCCTACTTCGGTATCAATCAAATTTAAAGGTCTCTAAGAAAGAGGCTCTGTGCTTTCTTTTAAGTTGCTTAGTTCAGTTTTAGAGGATGATGGCTGATATCACATGTTTTTACAATAACATCTGTAAGGTATTTCCAAAATCTGGCTTAAATAGTATGCCCAAAGGCTAAATTTAAATTCTGAATATTCCCAAGGTTATATAAATGAGTGCTGTGTAGGCCGTGTCCCTTAAGCCCTAACCCTAAATCAGTCCAGATTAGTAAAAAAATAATTTTGTTTTCTTTTACTATGACAATTTTTATGAAAAATAGGTCATCAAGATTTCACTAGGAGCTTTGCATAAACGTTAAAATCATGGGAGCCATTTAATAAAAGACATTTTATAAATGATCAGCCTGAATTATTTAGCTGATCTAGGAAAACTCTTTCCCCTGGGGAGTTATTTAACCCTTCAGAAAGACTTTTTATTTGTTGCAACAGAACACAGTAAGAAGAACCGCCTTCGGATTCCCACTGTACTGGACACATCTGCAGAATATGCAGGATAAACACACAGCTCCTAGATTCTGGGGAAACTGCCGTGAAGTATGAGATTTGTTACTGTTGTTTCATGAGAAATCCTAAGCATGTAAAAATGCCTGTCTACCGACAAGCATGGTCTTAGTGCTTGACTGGAATTCCAGAGAGGACAGCATATAAATTGAGAAAAAATAGAAACTTGGCCACCCAGAGCTCTTCAATAAACTTAACAGCTGCCCAAAGACAGGAGATTTAAATAAATGTAAGTTCAGCTCTCACCACCTGACACATACATCTTTCCCTACAGTTTGTAGGAAGAGCCGTTCCAATAGAGGGAGGGCCTGAAGGATGTTATTATCCATTCCCCATCTATTAGCAGAATAATGCAGTAGTCAGAAGACATTCATAAGATAAAGGCATCATTCTCTCTCCATTTCTGGATGCCTGCCCAAATCACAGTCATATTTTCATATTTGTCAGCTCAAAGAGACTCTTTTATAATAGCAAATAAAAATTAAGTGTTCGCACTGGGCTTCAAAGCAAAATTCTTTCAGCGATGATGCATGAAGCACACTATACATCTTTCTTTAGGGGGCTTCGCTGCCTCAGATTCAACATGCAAACTGGTCACATCCCAGAGCTAAAGTGCAGGGGTACAATGACTGCTGTGATTGGACTTTTAAAAATTAGGCGACTTATGCAGAGAAGTCTCTCACATGGGTGAATTCGCAGTCTTTTTCTAGAGGTGGCCTTTTTCAGTAACGTCTGTAATAGGAGATACGGATTTGCAGAGAGACCAGACTTGAAAAGAGAAGACAATTAAGAGTCTTTACTTCTTGGTGGACTCAGTGAAATAGAGTAGTAAATAAATGAATGTGAAAATGTCTACTAAACCATCCACAACCACTGGGTGTTATTTGGTTCCCGGTAGACACACTCACATCCTGGCACTTCACCACTTAGTGAAGGTGCTGTTTTCTTTACACCCACCTCCATTCGAGAGCAGTGATTGCTAATAAGCAGACACACACTTGTTCAGGGTTGAAGTAGTGATAAGCAGTGATTTAAATAATTTTGCATTATTAATGGTAGGATACTGTTCAGCCCCTCGCTGACTAGACAGTACAAAAGCAAGCTTGTCCTGTTCAGCAGTGTCTGGCATATGACTTTTTTGAAAGTACAGTTTTACATGTCTCTCTAGGGAGATACTGGAGGCCCCTTGGCACTTCAGTGCCTGGGATAGAGCCTGGCAGACAGTTCTTAGTGACTTGTTGAGAGATCTCTAAAATGTAGCTGAATGCTTTCAGTATTCCTGCATGAATTTGGGGATACAAAGGACTACCAGCAAGGAATTTATTCACATCTGATTTGCATGCTGGTAAGTCAAAATAACAACAAAACCCTGCAAATCATACATAATCTCAGAGGTTGCTTCATAGACTTAAAGTGGAAAAAAGAAGAAAACCTAAGAAATCAATTATGCAAGAATTAGCTTTATACAAGAGATGTTATGTAGAGCCCATAAAACAATTTTATTTTATAAACATTCCTTGTTAGGCCCCTTTTCTTACAAACAATGTTCACAACTAAGGAGGCAAGGCCAAACTATCCTTTACTCTCTTGTGGCTTGCAGTGTTTTGTGTGTGTGTGCACATCTGTCTTCAACGTCATGGTATGAATGATGCCCAGAGAGAGGCGTTTAGCAAACGGCCCATAGTTTACACTGCTGGGAACCAGGAATGACTTTCAAACTCAGACTTCTCTGATTCTACCATCTGTATGTGTGATGACGGCACTGATGTCCAGCCTAGAAAATCTGAGCTCTGGGGCAACCGCAGGGAATTGAAGCAACATGGGTTTCAATCATGCTGAGTCTGCTACCTGGATGATTTGAGGCAAACCATTGTGTTGTTATTTAAAATAATAATAATAACAACAAAAACAACAATATCCATCTTTCACAGTTGTGGGTATTAGAAGAAATGTTTTAGAAGTATCTGATAGCTGTTATTGTTGACATGGTTATTGTCAACATCACTACAAGGAGTGTGGAATTCCGAAACTGATCTGAGGCTGGCAACCTGCATTTCTCACTTTATCAATGCATACCATCTGCATATAACTAGAGGACGAGAGCTGGTCACGCAGGGGCAGTTCTGTTTGGACTGGCAACTGGGAGCTGAGCTCAGAACTCTAGCCTGGTGCATTTTTGCTCTGTGCTGTGGGCATTACCCTATGCTACCTTTCATTTGTTTTACTTTAAAAGACAAAACTAATCCCAAACACAGCTAATCAAATCCAAACCAAATAAGGAAAGAAACTGTTCCTTCTTTGCAAGGAACCATAAAATAGGAATGCAGAAAACACACACTTTTGGACAAAAGTCAACAGAGAAAACTCAGTGCTCTTTGGTACACAGTCTCCCGAGGGAACACAGACCTGACGGATGCGAAGCAAACACCCACTTGGTAGAGGAACCTGCCAACGGCTCTCTTGCCTGAGGCTCCATGTCAATGGCTTGTACCTCTGCCATGGTGACCAGCTACAACATGGGCCTCCCATAGATCTGAGAGAAAAAAGGCTTTGTGGACTAAGTACATCACACACACACATACACACACACACACACACACAGAGACACACACACACACACACACAAAATTTGGAGATTTTTAATAGTTCTATACTACTCCCTGCCTTTCTTTCTATGAAAACTCTTAGGTCAGTAGTTCAAACAATATTTATTTAAAACCAAAACTACTATGAATGCACAGAAGTTAAAACCCACTAATTAGCCAAACAAATCAACAAAAACTAAGCATAATGGGCCAAAACTATGCCATCAGGGCAGGCTGGAGGATTGGGAGAGACATCCAGAGGTGGTGGATGGTGTTGTGAAGGGACTTTCCAGCCTCAACAGAGCATCACTGAGCCAAGCATAGCACCCACACCATCTGGGATAAGCAGTGCCCACAGAATTCTCACCAGGAGCAGATCAATACTCAAATACATTCTCAGAAACAGAAGTCATTATCGGAGGTACGGCTAATACTAAAACACTAATAAGATTTTCTCTTGATCTAGAAGCTTATATAGGAAAATCTGGTGTTTATATTAATAAACAATATAAATATACAATATAAAACAAACAATAATTAATAGGAGAACCTATTAAGAATTCAGAAAAATCTATCAATGGAGAAAGAGCTAGCTTTCATTTTTCTTTCACGATGTAAAAGTTGTTCATCTACATTTCTCCTTGGTTACTATTCTAAAGAAGTGAAAAAAAATTAAACTGGATCATAATGGCTGTGACCAGATGCTGTACAATGGAGCTACAGGCCTGTATACTAACTTAGGGTTCTTTCTGCCACACACATGGGCACACACTCTAATATTAGTTGTGTGTGCAAAGATTGAAGAAACCGCCTTATTTTCCTAGAGGTAATCTTTCCATTATTTTCACCCAGCGATTTTTTGTCAAGGTGTTCCAACCCTCTCAGAAGTCAGGACTGACTTTTCCACCAGTACTGGAATGTGTTTCAGGCATCGTTTGTCTGTTAACCCTGTCAGCCTCAGTTTACCCTCCCTGCATTCACAGTTAACCAGGGTGAATTATTAGAGTTACTTTTCTATAGAAATGTGACTCTCATTTCCTCATGCAGATTTCTTGGCATATTAACAGTGTTAGACTATTCTCAGTTGTGGATTTCCTTTTCACTAGTCAGGGTAAAGAGAGAAGGTTTCTCCTGAGACACACACCCAAGTGGAATTTTGATACATTTCTGATGTGATACCACTTCTTTCCAATTGCTAATACTTTGAATGTACATTTAATATCAGTTTAATGATCATATCACACAGTGGCTTCATCTCACAGTATTTTTAAAGTACTTATGTATTTTTATCTTATATGGTTGTTTTGCCTGCATACACCATGCATATACAGTATCTGTGGAGGCCAGAAAGGGCAGTTGGATTTCCTGGAATTGGTGTTACAGACAACTGTGAGTAAACTGTGGGTCCTGGGAATTGAACCTGGATAATTTGGAAGAGAAATAAGTACTCTGAAATGCTGAGCTACCTCAAATCCCTCTCAATGTCTTGAGTTTCAATACTGTATAAAAGCAGATTGCTTCATAAAAGTTGTTTAAGATTTTATTAAAAAAAAAAAGTTTGTTATATTGTTCTTTGGAGCTCTTCAGTTATCAGATTAGCAAATTTAGAATTCCCTTAAATTGTCTGTGAGAGAGCAGATTTTTTTCTATTGCTTATTCTATAATAATGATTTTTTTTAAGATCTTATTTTGTGTGTGTGTGTTGTGTGCCTGTGTGTGCGTGTGTGTTATGTGTGTGTGTGTGTGTGTGTGTGTGTGTGTGTGTTATGCCGGGGCATACAGGTGTGAGAAGAGACTGAAGAGGACATTAGGTTCTCTAGAGCTGGAGTTCCTAGTGGTTGTGAGCTTCCACACAGACATGCTAGGACTAGGTCTCTGGTCCTCCGAAAGAGTACCAGGCACCCTTAACCACTGACACATCTCTCCAGTCCCTTAAAACAACTTTTATCTTATAAAATGTCAGGGGTTTGTTTCACAACCTTACTTATTTGTCAAACCAAAACATTAGTCATTCTTCTACTTCTTTTCCTCTAGTTCCGCATGAGTCTCTTAAAAGATATTTAAAATATGAAGAAATCCAGGATTACACATCATTAAGCTATGGCCAAATTCACAAAAAAAAAAAAAAAAAAAAAAAGTGCCCGCAATCATTAAAAACATGACTATGTATACGGAAAACCTACTGTTCTCAGGAAAGAACAGAATGGAACAGATAATAAATAAATTTCCACATCTGAGGTAGATTTTTTTTTTTATAGGAGGTCGGACAAGTTCATGCAAAAAAAAAAAAAACCCCACAGAATGGGCCTGTCATTAAAAGTAAATGAAGCAAGGATTATTGGGTTTAAATTGTTTTCTTTAGAGACAAAATGTTTTTCAAGGGCTTTAGCCAAGTCCATGGTGATAAGTGATGCCCATGTCTGGCTTTGCCATGGACCACAATTCTCTTCAGCAGCTCCACAGCCCAACAGCTCTGGCAGGATGGATTCAGCCTGGATCAATTCTCCAGTACAAGGACCCCTAGAATACTTTCCAGTGAACTTCCTTATTTGAACTTTCAGATAAAAACAAGCAGAACCACATTCTCGATGGGCAGGGGCTGTTTACTTGGCTGCCTTTCTCCTCTCCTGTCTTTCCCTAGCTTCCTTCCGGTGTTTGTCCTCTCATAGCCAATGGGTCTTGGGCTTCAAGGCCCCCCCCCCCCCCCCCCGCTTTCACCCTCTTCAGCACTGCTTAGCTTCTCTATTTTCCCATGGTAGCTCCTCAGATAGTGATAGAATGGTAGAATTTCATATCCACTTCATCCCCTCCATGCTGGGATTTTGTCTGGTTTAAGTGGCGGGTCTTGTGTATGCTGTCACAGTCACCCCAAGTTTGAATGTGGCCTTATTGTGTCTGAGAAACACTGTTTGGAAAAAAGTTACTCACCACCTCTGGCTCTTACAATATTTTACTCTCTCTTCTGGGATGACCCTTGAGCCTTGTGGGGAGGGGCATGGTATATATGTACCATTGTGGATGAGTTTTACACCTGGGTCCTAGAATCTCCCAGAATGCAGAAGTGAGGCATGAAAAGAATAAAAATCAGATGCTCAAAAATCCTCAATGGGTGATGGCCAGAGTCAAGAGGAAAGCTGTAGAAAATGCACTCAGGAGAGGATTCTATATGGCCTTAGACATATATGGTAAATACTGCCATGTATGATAAAGAACCAAATATATGCCAGAGTTTGAATAAATACTTGGGCTTTAGTTAAAAGAAGTTTTGTAAGTCTTATCAATGATGCAGACAGATGGCTTAGATAGAGGGCTCAAGAGACCCAAAACACAAGGAAAAAGTAGTTGAAAAGCAAAACATCGGATTTCCAGTGTCACATCATGATGTCAGCTATCTGACTGGTACCTTATCCCCTTTGTCCTACAACTGCTAATTTGCTGATGCAGAAGTCCATCACCTCAGTATCTCTCATCACCTCAATATTTCTTGCTCATCATCGGACATCTAAAGTCTAGTAAAGTGTTTGGCAAGTGTAAGGTGTTCAAAATGGAGATGTGGCTAAACCAGGACCCAATAACACTTTTCGATCCGGAGAAAGGCCAACATGAGTTCACTGCTTCCTTGGATTCTTTCCCTGGGATGGAGTGGATGCTTGAAAGTGGTGAAAGCCAAAAGCTCACTGTTGATTCCAAGGCAAAAGATGAGCGAGGCTGAAGTCACATGGGCACAGGGCTAAGCCCTTGACTGAGAAAGAAGTTTGAAACTTGTACTGGAGATGTGGGCTGGTTTCCAGTTCTCCACTCACACAGTCCCAGCTCCTATGGCCTCATCCTTGTATCCTCTCTAAAGTTGTCTTCCATGTTCTTTCTTTTTTCCTGTAACCAACCACTGCCATTTCCACTGTTTCCTGAGCTCTCTACTGGTAATGCTTTGCAAATCAACACAGCATGTTTGCTGCTTACGAGCACAAGTTGAAACATACAGCAACCCCAGATACTTTATCTTTTAGATTTTAAAGCCTTAAAGTCAAGGTTTGCTGTTTCTTTTATGTAATCGTTGGTTAGCTAACCGTGGTGTCTTCGGGTGATGGGTGAAAGTTTAACTTCCTCATTTATGACTTCAGATTTCTTAGTTATTGCCTCAGACTACTATCACCTCAGTGCATTATTGGTGTACTGGTGATGTTAAAACAGAACAACACAGAAGTCAAAAAATCTACACTGGATTAAAAACGTCCAACTCTGCTACTACAAAACATCGTATGGTACAGAGAAGAGCAGTGAAATTCCAAAGCACCTGAAAAATGAGTTCAGAAAACAAAAAGGTTTATATAACCTAAAATTCCTTACTGCAGAGATATGTAAATATATATTTAAACTTGAAATATATGGTCATTCCTATTAAATGTAAAGTCAAATAAATTTATGTTAAGGTAAAATGTGGTCTTCACATTCTACTAACCATAAACAGACGTTCAGTGCTGGGAAGGATCTTGCAGGCCAGACTCTCATTTTGGAGATGAAATAAATGAAGCTTAGCAGGGGACTGAGGTGTACAGCACCCTCCTGAGACAAAGGCGAGTGGCTTGGGAGCCAGAGGACCCGAGTTTGACCTTGAGCTGAGTCTGCCCTTGACCTGGCCCCTCCTTCTGTTAGCAGGCTGGCACTGATGGGGAAACCTGACTCTTTCCAGACTCAGTTTCCTCATATGCCAGTGGAAAGCATGTCCTGATGCCTCCTGTGAGGAGTTGTGAACATTCAAGAAGACAAACTTAGCAATAAACGAGGCTGAAATGCAAGAATTAAAACTACGGTTTAAAAATCTTTGCCTGACTGGTGAGATATAGTTTTTTAGAAAAAGTTAACAGAAACAAACCAAGTTAAGAGCACTACCATACTAGAATCTTTTAAAAGGGCTGCTCAAGTGTGCAGGATTTCAAGAAAAAACAATTGCACTGGAGCTGGGTGAGCCAGGTGGATGGATCCTGAAAACTGTGAGGAGCGGTTCCAAGTTAGGGAAAACGGACCTGGAGTGACATTTCGGCAGTCTGAGAGAAAAGACTGAAGAATCTACCCAGAGTAAAGATGCCTGGGAGGGAAGGAGAAGAGGAGGATGACTCATAACCAAGCAGAGCTAATTAATTATGGACAGACTCCATTATAACAGAATACGAAGGAGACGGACAAATTCAATCATGTGCGTGAGATCTCATTACCGTGAAACTAACGAAATAAGGACAAGGGCTGGTAGGGGGGACAGGAGAGCCAGTTGGCAACTGTGTTAAATCTGACTTTGTGCTAACAAGGTCTGTATTGGTGCCACTGTGGATTGACCATAAGTCAAGGGTTCCCACAAAAAAAGGAGAAGTAAGAGTTTCCACGAGTGTGTGAGTGCAGGGTGCGGGATAGAGGATGGATGCTCTGGTGGCTTTTCCTTCCCTCATGAGGGCTGAGGATGCCGTGGTTGAGGTTTGTCCTGTAAACTGTATGAAAGCTGCCAAGGTAAGATTTAGCAAGGGAAGAAAGGACCTGGGCTCGCCTTTCCATTGAGAACCAAACCAATGAGGGCTGGCAGGATGGCTGAACAATGGATAAAAGTGTTTTCCACCAAGTATTCGATCCCCATGATTCATATCGTGGGAGGGGAGAAGCAACCTGAGGTTGTCTTCTGATCGATCTCCACACTGGTATGTACCCCAGTCCACAAATAAATAAACAAAATAAAAACAATTTAATGTCTTGCCATCATCTCAATGAACTGAAAAAATAACTCACTGGCAGAGAGACCAAAACCCACAGACTTACTCCTCCAGAGAGATGCACGTGCGCAGATGTAGAGCAAAGCCAGGTCAGGAATCCAACATATTACTGAAAAGAGCAGCAAAGCCCAGACCACACAACCAACAGTATGAAGTGCTAACTCTACTTCCGCCTCGTCCACACCACATGGGAACCTTATGTCAAGACTTTACCCTGAGTAGAGCCCACGGCAAGGGTCTAGTCAGCTAAAGTCTGGTGAAAGATAGAGGCAATGAACCAATGTCAGAAAACAAACAGGGTCTCCACTGGAGTCTTTATATTAAACGTAAGAGTAATAGAAAAGAATAGTATAATCCCTGAAACAGGAGCCGGGGAGAGAGAAAGGGGAGGGTGTGAAGGAAGTAAGAAAACACTGCCCTTTCCCCCTCCTCCCAAGTCCCTATGAGGGCACTGCCCTATAGGGTTAAAAAATAGAGAGATGATACATCAATAATGGGGCAGGTTAAAAGAGTGTGATCAAATGAGAGATTAGAGAAGGGAATAGAGATGAACACAATAATACTACTGTGGAATAAACACATTCGAAAGAAACAGACGAGGCACAGCTGAGAGATTCAGGGGCAGATGCTTGAGACAGCAGCAGTGAAATGGGCACACAGAGAACAAGTGACTGATGTAACTAACAGAGAGAACAACAACCCACTAGGAGGGTCTTTGTAACCAGTACTAGTGACAGCTCCTACCCTTACAGTCAGGAACATGTGAAAGACTCTTTTTAGAAGCTGATAGTACAAAACAGGCTGTGTGGGCAAAAAATGTAGCCTGACTGATTTGTAGCTTTATAGATCTGGTATTGAACCTGTCGCTGTCCTGGAATGAAGCATTATAAACCTGGTCTTTTACACTACTAGGCAGTGAATTAAAAAGAGGAGCCAACAAGCAATCTGGTAATGTAAAACTATCATTTTATGTAGTCAGAGTCTTTATCTAGTAGATCTCTAAAACAGTTGCGGTTACTTTTAAGTGGCCATACTTTTATTACAAGAACTATTAAGATAGTTCACTTATTTTTCTATATTTTGACTTTCTTTTGTTATCTATGGTCATGTAGCTCTTGTTTAGAAGCACGGAGTAGAAGATAATTTGTAGATAAGCGAGTCATGATTATATCTGTTCATCATTCTTTCAAAGCGATGAGAACTCAATTCACTGAGAAGTGCTGGGCTTTAATGAGACACGCTACAAAGAACATACATATGCATTTCTGGATAGTTTTATGTCAACTTGACACAAAGTCATCTGAGCGGGGGGAACTTCAAATAATACTTCTGTAATACTGGGCTGTGGGCAAGCCTATAGGCCGTTTTTTCTCTCTCTCTCTCTCTTTTTAAGATTTATTTATTACGTATACAGTATACAGAAAAGGGTACCAGATGTCATTATAGATGGTTGTGAGCCACCATGTGGTTGCTGGGAATTGAACTCAGGGCCTCTGGAAGAACAGTCAGTGCTCTTTAACCTCTGAGCCATCTCTCCAGCCCCCACCATTTTCTTAATTAGTGATTAAGAGGGGAGGGCCCAACCAAATGTGGGTGGTGCCACCCCTAAGTTGGTGGTCCTGAGTTTTATAAGAAAGCAGGCTGGGCAAGCCATGTTGAAGAAGCCATCAAGTAGCACCCCTCTATGATCCCTGTAGCAGCTCCTGCCTCAAGGTCCCTGTCCTGCTCGAGTGCCTGACTTCCTTCGATGATAAACAGCAAAGTGGAAGTGTGAGCTGAATAAACCCTTTGCTCCTCAAGTTGCTTTTTGGTCATAGTGTTTCATTTTATAGAAACCCTACCTAATACAATGCACATGATCTGAAACTCAAAAAGCTTTCTAAACATCCCCTCCACACACACATAACATTACCATTAGCTACCATTCTGAAGAGAACTGGTTCTTAAGTTCTAGAAATTTTCTTTGTTTCATGTGTCCCTGGTCATAAATAACACTTGATGAAAAACATTTCATGATCTTTAAGAAAATCTTAAGCAAACTAGAAGCTACATAAGTCATGCCACATGGTTATGCGAATAATGCTCAGAATGTGCAAGGCAACCATTTAAGGTAGATTTCCACAGTACATAGAGCATTGCCAATTCCTAGGGGTAGCCGGTATACCCCATTTTATGTTGCTGATAGACTTGACATGTGGCTAACACTCTATTCAATATCCAAAATGCAACAGGAAAAGGCATTTTGCTTATCAATATATGGGAATAATGGAGGCTGACCCACTCTATAACTAAATATGGATGATAAAGAAAGCATTTGTAACAGCTTGACTTGTATTTTCATGTGAAAACGAGGATGGCTGCCAATTTAAAAAGCTGCTGTGTTTGAAAATGGATCTATATCAGGACTGAGGAACCAACATTTACAATGTGTTCTCAGGTCTCAGGATGAGCAGCTTCTCTGTCACTGGAAATGTTGACATGGAGGACAGCATGTACGCAATCAGACGTGCTTGCTCAAACACAGCCTTAATGGGTGTGCTTGTATTCCAAGGGGATGTCTCCTTGAACACTGGTCTGTTTCATAGCTCTTACTTTGGAAGGGCGCTGACTTAGTCCAAAAAATGACGTGGCATGTGTACAAAAGTTAACCTCTGTTTTCCAAAAGAACAAAAGGAACATAGTTCTGACAGGGGATCCTCACAGCAGCCCCAAACACTTTTTAAGTCAATGAAATATTACAAGCAACTTGTCTTCCAAAAGTCTGATGCATATGTAAAGAGGGAAAAGCACAAGAGAAAACGAGAAACACACAGACAGTGGGGCAGGTTAGTGGTTTTACTAACCAAATGCCTTCATTAGCTCACGTGCTGACATTTATTGGCATTCATTAGGTGAGATCCAGCAAGAGGCCCTACATCAGCGAGGAAAACAAAACCAACCTAAACCCACATATGTTATAATTTGATGAATATGTGAAGAGCCACGTAATAAAAGGAGGTATAGTGCCCAGGATAGTGAGAAGCCCCTTCTCAGATTAGCGCATAATGGTGGGCTTACTACAGCTGCAGACTGGCCCAAAAGAAGCATGGTCTCAGACAGAAAGGAGGTCAGCATTTTATTTTATTTTGCTGGCATAAGCTCATATAACCTATTTTAGTTTTAGCATTTGATGACCATCAAAACACATCACTTCTTCATTTTGGAGTGAACCTGAGGTAGAGATTTAACTCATCTCTATTACCCATCCCAGGTAAATAAAAATAAATCACTGTACTTACTTCTTACACACTTCACTGATAGATCATCCCATTTGAATCTTATCTGATATTTTAAAAATTAAATTTAAGCAAAGTTCATGCAAATCAATAGGTCACAGTGAATCCTGAAGTGCACGCCCACAGCAATACTTGGAATATTTTCCTTCTACATTTTATTAACATAACGTTCTAAGCATTGGCTGCCCTACAGTATTCTCTAGTCACAGCCGAAACACCAGTGTGAAAAGCAAGCAGCAGTTAAAATCCCAGAGACAGAAGAACAGAGACTAGGAAACAACAGCATCTGGGCCTAGCCCTCTGGGCCACAGACTCTGGGAGGATCAACTCCAGCCAGCCCCCTGCCTGGTTTTGTATGACCCATGGGAACTACAAACAATTTTCACAGCTTTTCGTGACGGGGGTAGGGGTGTGTCTCAAAATAACAAGAGTATTTTGTGACATATAAAAGTTAGATAAAATTCAATGTTGATAAATCTTCATGGAAATATACCCACATCCATTTGTTCATATATATATTTGGCACTTGACTTTGAATTCAGTCCCTGGGTCTTTGAGGATGGTCTGCAGAGTCTGGAATATTTACAGTCTGACCCTTCCAGAAGAAGACTGCAGCCCAAGTGTGATCAGAGCTGCTAACAGCATCTGCGGTTGCCACCCATCATGGAATACAAAGTCATACACTTGGATATGCCCAGTTGCCATGCTACTTACATGCTTTCTTTCAATGACTATATTTATCATCTTGCATACTGGCATAAACATTTTGTGTGCTGCGTTGGTCTGCAGACTTTATTTTTAAAAGCACTGATCTAGATAATACGAGAATACTTTCACATACTCTCTGGAAAACGTTCCCTTCTTTCCACGTACTTTTGATGTGATGACCACTAAAAATATCAGTAAATAAATACACAGAGGCCTGGATGAAGTTAGTTTTCACATGGAGCTTTTGCTCATTTCTTCCTTACCCATGGCTACATTATATAACAGCTTGCTATTCTCTCAGGCTTTGGTTAAAAAAAAAATATTTCTTTTATATTTTGTACTTTGGGAAATGGTAACTCACATTTCATAAACAGCACAATTAGAACAAATGTCTTTTGGACAATCTGTGCTGTAATTTTGGAAATTGTATGCAAAAAAGAATGAAAGGACCCGAATCCTTACACAGACAAAAACAGTTTATGTTTAAGTTTCTAAAAGGTTGAAAAGATTTCTCCTTATGCTTGCTTTATACTAGCAAAGTCCCTTGACATGTCAAAGGCCACAAAAGTAATTTTTAGCTTAGGTACAAAACGTGCTTTGGGCCTGTTTTATATGAGACTCTCTGGTTTTAGTGTTGCATTTAAAAAAAAAAAAGAAGAAGAAGAAGAATGTGAAAAAAAGCTATCTCCATAATTTTTTTATTGGCTCAAAGTTAGTAGTGATTTATTTTTAAATTTCAATCCTTAACTCTAGGGAAATGTCTTTAATTCTACTGCAATTTTTGCTTAAGACATGAAATAATCCCTACATGTTTTTAAACATGAAGAAAGATGAAACCCCATTACCTTGCCAATGACTTTATTACTTTATTTATATTATATAGGTGTTAAATGAAAGCCATGCAAATAAGAAACAGCATCAGGCTTTCATAACCTCAAAAGAAAGGGAACTGTGGTAAGGGTCGCAAGGTATACTTAAGCATGTGACAAGGGCAAGAGATCCTGGAACCCGTGCTATTAGATGACAAACAGGACAATGTTCTTTATTTGTTGTCACAGAAGAGCGCTGTTGCTAGCAAAAGAGGAAGATTTCAAAGCTCAGGGAATATGAAACCTCCGTGGAGTGAGCCCCTGCAAACCTCTGCCTCGCTGCAGCCCCCGCTGTCATAAAGCAGTCAAACCATAAGATCTACTCATTCAGAACGATGACATAATGTTTATAAATATTTATGTGCACACTGAACTCTTCATTACCAGGAGATACAGCTGTGGTATTGAGGAGAAAATTGGAACTTCATTGGAAGCTTCACTGTGCCAATTACAAGGCTCAGCAATCCTGTGGAGGTTACTGACTCAGCTGCTCTGACCCTGTTTCTCTGTAAAATAGAAAATATTCTGTCTATCTCATAGAAATCAAGGAAGGTGATACAGGTTTCTTGGAAACTGTAGGAAGCTTTAAATAAGTGTAAATATAAATGTAAGGTGTTAGTGTTACTGAGTATGGCATGATTTAACTATAAATGTTTGTATATCATTTAAGTAAGTAAAGCTAGCCTATTATAAAGCATAATCAACTGAATTGTTTGTATAATTTAATACTCTTTTCAAATATCACTACTTACTTTTTAAAAAGATTTATTTATTTTATGTGTTTGAGTTTCTTCCCACATGTAAATGTGCACTACATGTATATTGGTACATTTGGAGGTCAGAAGAGAGCTTTGGATCCTTGGAGCTGGATAATTATGAGCAATCATGTGGGTCCTGGGAACCGAACCCAAGACTTTTCTGCAAGAGCAACATATGCTCTTAACTTCTGAGCAATTTCTCCAGCTCCTAATATTACTACTCCTTGAAGTGGAGACTATATGAACATAAATTCTCACTAGATAATCTGCTGCACAAAACTGAAAGTAATTATAGCTGTGATGAGTGTTATTGATGGTTAAGGTGCTAAGGTGTGAAATAGCGTGATAGTATGACAGGGTGGGGTAAGGGAAGGGAGATGGGAAATGGAGTAACTTCTGGTTTGTTTATATCTCAAAGGAGACAACAGCCATGAAAAGGTGAGTACAAGTCTATTATTCTACAAATGGTTACATTTTCATCATTTAATAAAAATATCAAATAAGAGAGCCACAATTAATATGGATATATAATAAATTATCTGATCTATCACAATACTCCAGCCTTGGTTTCTAAAGGTACAGGCAACCTAAATATGTTAAACGTTAATACATTCAGGGTTTCTGCTTAAGGTTAAAACTAAAATGTCAAATGGTAAGGGATTTCATTAGCTGTATGTACCCATGAATTAATATTTAGATGGAAATCCACTTTCCAAGTCTAGGAATATTTTCAGATCTTGGGCTGAACATATATACTTAGTTCAAGAGCTCTGTTCTATATTAGAGATGTATCTTCCAGTGTTTCATTCTGTTTGGAATTATCTTTAATTTATTTCTTTTATTCATTTTTTTAGTGTGTGTCTGCATAGTCCGCCTGTGGAGGTCCGAGGACAGCTTCCAGGAGAGAGCTCTCTCCTCACACCATGTAGGACCTGAGGACTGAACTCGGGTCACTGGTCTTGGTGCAGGCACCTCAGTTGCTGAACCATCTAATCAGCACGCTTGTTTTCCGTAGATAGCTGTCTTTCTCTTATAACTCTAAGAAGATACACTGTTGCAGGTTTCCTAGACTGGATAACACATTTAAGGGATGACGCTAGAAATGTAGGCAAGGGTGGCCCAGTTTTTAAGCAGAATGGCCACAGTGATTCTCTTCATCCATCATCTAGAAATGCACACCTTGTTCTTGGAGCCAATACCTATGTCAAGGTGTATCAACATCCATGTCATTCTGTATCTAGATTTCTTATTACCTGGAGGTGAATAGGCTATGTTCTAATAATATGTTCTAAATATGCTCTAATAATATCCAAAGTTCCATAGGCAACTCTAGAAATTACCTTTTGTCTCTTTGTGGCCTGTGGGTTTACCACAACATCAAATTTTGGGGCTCTAGGGATCTGCCCTTTGTTTATTTTCTATGTATACCTAAGCCAAGGAGTGAAAATACCAAGGGAAAAAAAAAAACAGAATGGATATTTTTATTTAAAATAATGCTATGAGTAGGTTTAAAATATTTTCAGTTTCTGCTAGGCCAAGTACAAACATTAGTAAGTGTGATCACAGACTTAGGAAGTCATTACAAGGGTAATAATTATCATTATAAAAACAAATTTGTTCTATTGCTTTCTCTTATATTTTTAAAATAATATCTTTTACCCCAAAATGCTTGAGCCTAAAGTATTTCAGATAGTTTAGAATTTTGAAATATTTGCACAGTGTAGCTGGAGATAGGTCCCAGATCTAAATTCAAATCCATTACGTATTCTTGATATGCAGCCTGAAGGTGATTTTGTATTCCAGCCTATCAACTGAGGCCAGGATGGGGAATTTTCCTCTTTTGGCATCATGATGATACTCAAAAAGTTTCTGACTATGGAGATTTCAATCTATTGTTGGCAGTGATGTATAAAAACAAAAGTGAAAAAAAAAATGTCCAGTTCTATTAGCCATGTGGTTGAAGAACAAATGGTTTTTATAGTAGGAGATAAAATCATGCACTACACCTTAGAAAACGCAGGAGTGGAGAGCCACGAGGCAGAAGGAAACTGCTACATGACTATCTACCATCCAAGACCCACTCTCTGGATTACTCCTTACTGTGTATATTATGTCTGTGTGTATCCATCCACCTCCAAAAAAAATCAAACCTCTGTTTGAAGAGGGGTCAACTATATATATTAATTTATTGTGTATATTTTTTAGAAAAACAGACACAAAACAACAACTATCATTCAGACTTCTGAAATCTGGTCACTGTTTTTGATTATTTTATCTTTAATATATTTTAACAGCAATATATTGGAACTAACTGTAATTTTTCCTCCAGTACTTGCATGGCATTCTATTGTACAGAGGTAATTCAGTTAAACTAACCGGTTCCCTACTGAGAGATACTTTGGCTTTTCACAGGGTGTTACTATGTCAGCAACATTTCAATGGACACCTATCTGCATAAAGTTTGGTGTATGTCTTCAAGTGTATTTCTAGAGAAAATGACAAGTATAGTATTTTTGACAGCATTAGCAAACCGTTCTCTAACATGCTTACATAATTTGTTCTAGAAAATAGCTGGAAATCACAGATCCATAATTTAAAAGGTCTGGTATGACTTGACATGGTGGTATGTGCCTGTAATCTCAGAAGCTGGGACATGACCATAGGAGGGCATAGAGTCTAGAGTTAATTAGATTCTACAGCAAGACCTTGCCTCGAAACAAACAAACAAACAAATAAACCAGCTATGATGATGTCATGTGTAATGTTGGATGTACTCTGCTTATGGTGCTACTATAATTTATACAGTTACCATTAACTACAGCAAAATATAGCTGAGACTCTGTGTTACCAAACAACATTAACTCACTGAGAAAGTCATACTCATTGCTATAGAATCTTCTATAAGGATGATCCCCAGAGCTGGAAGTGAGCCCAGTGTCTATAATTGGAACCACACAATAGTGTGTTGTCAATGTTTGAACAGTAAGTATCATCTGGAAACTTATCTGAATCAGCTTGTAAAAATCTCTAAACCTAAATATTTGTTCACTACCCCTATGCAAGGGTTGATGAGAAGTATATATCAAATGATACATGTCTTTCCCCATCAAAAGTAGTGAGAAGTAATTCACAGAGGTGTTTGAGTTAAGTGATGTGATTGATCGTCTAATCATTTAGGATGTGTGAAAGTCTTAGGGCCCACTTTAGGTGAAGATACCACCCTGCAGATATCCATAGGAAGGAAGTAATAACAAGTAGTTGCTAAAAGGGGGTTAGCAGGTGGTGGTGGCACACGTCTTTAATCCCAGCACTGGGGAGGCAGAGGAAGGTAGATCTGTGAATTCCAGGCCAGCCTGGTCTACACAGAGTATTCCAGGACATCCAGGTCTGCTATAACACAGAGAAATCCTGTCTCAAAAAAACAAAATAAAACAAAAGTTATCAAAATAAGCCAAACCCAAACCAAGTGAGGCCTACAGACCTTCTTTTTTGTTCTGCACAGTGGTGTAAATTCAGGTCATTTAGAGCATAGAATCAGGTTACCACTAATTCCTTATCTTTAAACGAGGTGACGAGAATAAACCATGGGGCCCGACAAGTACTACACGCATTTGGACCGGCACTACTCTGCGGCCTCTGTGACTCCAGTATCAAGAGCAGGTCTGAAGAAAACAGGAGTGATTCCTAAGATGTAGACAAAGACTGGGGAGAAACCTACGGCAGAAAGCAACAACTAACTAGCACCACTGCCCCTTTCTCAAAAGACGATACACATAGTGTCTCCAAGGAAGATGATCAGAGCATGCTTGTCAGAGTTCCAGATTAAGGTTTTTTGTTTGTTTTGAGACTTTTTTTTTTTTCATATTTTGGCATGGTTAAAAAAAAATACATCTTGAAATCCTTATTCAAGAACTGAAAAATTGAGGTTAGTCTGCTTTGGGTGAAAAATAGCATTTCCCCATAGGAGCCAGCACAGAAATCATACAGTTTTCTAACAACAGAGATAGCTTTCACTTTGTTTTCCCATCCAATTTACGGATTTCATGGAAAATAAACTCATACAGAATGAAAATTGAAAGACTTTAAAATGTAGCCCAGATATTTCATATCCTTGATAATTGATTACCACGAGAATCTTGGAAATAGACAGCAAGCTCTTCTCCAGCAAAAATTTGTCTTATTTTTTAATGTTCCAAGATTCTCTAAATGTGAGCCCTGTAATTGCTTTTCTTTTCTCAAGTCTATAAATGAGAGATGGTAACTATGTGAGCTGCTTTCCACCACGGTTGGGAAAACAGCAGAAGACTCATTATTTGTGTTTTCCTTTTGGCAAGACTTTAGCTTTGAGAAGGACTGCAAAAGGTATTTCCCTATCTCCACTGGAAATTGAACCCAGGGACTCATGAATGATAGGCAGAAGCTCCACCACTGAGTCACAGCCTCAATTCCTCCACCTTAGTTTTCAACATATCCATAAACCAAAACCAACAGGACCTTTGGCCTAGCTGGCATTTAACCCTATTTCTTTAGAAGGCAAACATATTTGTACAGCAGCACTTCGACACTCAAGACATTGAAATGTGACCTAACGTGCTCACACCAAGAACTTGTTATAAAGTCATCCTGTTGTAGTAAAAAAGCACTGGTTATTTTTTCTGTAAAACATGGAAGCTGTTATTTATTGATAATTAATATTCCTCTGAGGCCTAACAGTTTGCAGAACATTTCATGAAAAAATTCTTGCCAGGAAAAAAAAAAGGCTTTATTTATTAGGAATGTGCTCCCTTTTCCTCCTGACCTTGCTACCTACCCTTGAGGCTGGAGAAGACTAGCCTCTTTTCACACACGATAGCTCCTTAACATTGAAAGATAGAGACCATGTCTTTAAGCGCGGTTTCCCCAGATCTGGAAGATTTCTTGGAATATATCTTGTATATCCTTAAACATTTTTTCTCTAATACTTAAAAAATGTATACCATAATTACAAAGACAAAACTTAAAATGCTGAGATGGGGGCACTGCACTGAAACAAAGTGAAAGGCTTAGAAAGAACAGAGGAAGGTGGGTGGGTGGGCCTTGAATTAGATGGAGCACACTCTGTGCATTTTGGGTCTAGTTTTTGGGTTGTCTTCTGTCCGTCCTCACTGTTCCTCTGTCTGCTAATGTCACACCACTGCCAATGGACCTGACTGTAGCAACTCCATTCTTCTTCCAGTTCCCTGCTTCTTGTCTTCTGTGGGTTTGGCAATCAGTTAACCCAACATTTTGGAAATTCATCTAAAAATAGAGCAACTGGACTGACATTATTCATCTGTCTAGCTGTTTAAAAAGCCAAAAGTACAATAACTATTATCACTGTGGAGAACAAAGACAAATTCATATTGTGCCAAGACACAGCCATAAACTGATATTAACTGTATGATAATTACTGGGAAAACTATTTTAAAAGTTCTAAAACAATACCTCCCCTTAAAGGGATACATTTAATATGCAATAATCTCCCCACAGAAAGTCAAGTACTAAAAACATTAAAAATGTTTTGTCATAATAATGAAAAGCTGGAAAGAGCCTACATGTCTACCAACTAGACAGACTGGCTTTCTGAGTTCTGCTATAGCCATATAATATTGTCATGAAACAATGACATTCAGATCTAAAAATGCTAATGAAGAGATATGTTACTGCTATCTTGGGAGAACAAATCAATTTACAGATGACAATTAAATTTAAAATTTATATGTGTGATTGTGTGTGTAAAAGTCTTTAATATAACAAAAAATAGTTAGCAGTCAATGCTCATAATAACTTCCAGTTATTTATCTTTTACTGGCTTTTCCTAACCTCTCAAAAGTATTAGTGTTTAATTTAGTTGAAGTTTAAACCAGCTTAGACATGATAAATTTTATCATTCAGTTTATGTTTTTTCTCTCTAAATAGTTCCCTTAATAATATTAAGGACACATACAATTATTAGATGATAAGGGTAAGCCAAATCAAAGAATCCAAAAGATAGCTGTTAAGGAAAAGTGGATGGCATGATGGTTTACGGCTATGATGGACTAGGTAAAAATCAATACCTAGACATACTGTGAGAATCAAATACATAATTGGTTGGTGGCACGCAGTGCTATTTACTAAGGAAAATAAAAGAAACAAGTAGACAAGAGGGGGTAAAAATGGGCTCAAGCGTGTGCCTCTAACGTTGAGTCCCTGTGGGATGTCTAGAGGACCAAGGAGCATCCACATGAGTCGAGTAGCACAAGCTAGGGAAGGCCATGTGGTCTCATTAGGAGACTAGTCCAGTTGTTAAGATACCAGAGCACTGAATTCTGGGGAACTGTCAGCAGGAGAGAACAATCCATACAGGAGACCCACAGGGACTACCCGCTGGTGAATGAGAAGGTTGTCAAACGCTGTGAAAGGGGCAAATAAGAGAACCAGGGACTGAATGATTACAAGAAAGATATAAAAGGTCAAAGAATGGGATGATCAGGACCAGTCAGTATCCTCCAAGTTTGAACTAAGACATGATCTTATATAAAGCAGAGACTGGGGCAGGAAGAAGGGGAGCATTTGGGGTGGAGGAAAGATGAGTGATGGCCGACAGCCAGGTGACAGTCTTTTTAAGGAGCTTGTGGCTGTAGACATAGCTCAGACATGGTGTGCTTGACTGGTGGGGAGGGGCCCCTGCATTGATCTCTAGCTCTACAAGAACAAAAGAAGATCAGCTGTGGTGACAGAACAGAAGACATGAGTGGCTACTGGGTATTGAGTAGTTGAGGTCCTGGATTTTGTTGCCATTTCTTGTATCAGGGACAGTTACATATGCGGATCTGATAAACACAGCATGACGCATTTGCTCGAAAAAGCTTACGTTTCAGTATCACATTCAACAACACAGCAGCAAAATGTCAAGCCTGGCCTTTTCCTCTTAATTTTTCTTATACTTTATAATAATCTAAGTCCCAACACATGAAAATACAGAAACCTAAAACATCCAGCGATTTTGAAATTTGGAGGGAAGGCTGAAGGCTAAAAATCAAACCGACCTTGAAATATAAAAAGATTTTCAGTGAGACCAAGTTCACTAAGATAACTCAAAGCAAGGCAATGTAATGCATAGCCAAATCAAGTACATCCATTATCTTGACAAATTAGACATAATTTCAACTTTAAAATAGGAACTGCAGGAAGCTAATGGTTCATGAATGTGGCTATGTCCTGCTCACTACAAGAGTCCCAAGGTTCTGGAGAAGAACGAGGTTTTGTGGAGAGGCTGTACATGGAACACTTATAGATTCCTCCTTGCTGCTCAAGTACGTTTTATGCCTTTAAAAATCTCTATGTATGTCTTAGTGTCTTTAGTAACAATGTGTTTATAAATCAGGCATGCTTTCTCCACTACAGCATAGACTTTTTTTTTTTTAAACACTGAAGGATTTACAAAAGCATGATTTGATGATCCTCAACAGTCTCAATCCCCCAGCTAGAGAAAGGAGGCCAAGTCTTTGCTTTTCTGGTAAGTGTTTGCGGCAGAACTTCAGCCCCTCGTCTCCTCCTGTGGACTTGTACAGCTAGGTTTTCTTTCCATGTCTATCTCAGAAAGATGGATTTTTCAAAAATTAAAAACATGTGACAATAGTCAGTTCAGCACATTTGCCAAGAGCAGAACGTAGTGTGAACAAAGAGTAAGATTAATTAATTACGTGCATTCTCCAGTGTATCAGAAAGTTATCTAAGCAGATAAGAACTAGTTTGTGTCTTTGTCCAGTGAAAACAAAACAAAACAAAAACAAGGGCTGGAGAGATGGCTCAGCGGTTAAGAGCACTGACTGTTCTTCTGGAGGACCTGAGTTCAATTCCCAGCATCAACATGGCAGCTAACAACTGTCTGTAATTCCAAGATCTGACACTCTTACACAGTTATACATACAGGCAAAACAGCAATTCACATAAAATAAAAAAGAAATATTAACAAACAAATTATAAACTATATATAATATACAAATATAAAAGTCATATATATAGTTTATAGTATATATGTGTATAAAGACACACATGTAAAGTTTTATATTTATAACTATATATAGACAAGCATATGTTTCTGCCTTAAGTATATCTATCTTAATAAAATCCATGATAAATATGTAACAGGATAATGATGTATGGATTTTGCTCATTGATCATTTTCCTAAAGTGCCTAGAATATCCCAGGGCAAGAAAGTTCTAAGAACTTTTTTGTTTTTGTTTCAATAACAAAATGACATGGCTAAAACTTTTGATTGGTAACATGAGCTCGGCCATTTCAAATACGTAAATTGAGATAAAATTTGCATTTGTTACAGGAGTAGATTTAAAAGAAAATGTGTTTTAATGTTGAAGTGCATGTCTGAGGATGCATCTTGTTTGTACTTTATAGCAATGGATGAAACTTGAGAGGACCCTCCATCCAAATGATAGCAAATGTGTCCATGAAAAACCTCAACTTCCTGTTTTCTGGTGAAAAAGGTAAAAGATAATCAATCATGACGAAATAACTGCTAAGAATAAGTGAGTTTTAAATTATGACTATTAGATTCTTTTAATAATTAGGTTTTGAAACACATGTCTACTCCATGGTTGTGCTGCCCATTTTATGTGGATAGGGAAGATAAGTGATTTGAGTAAAGCCCTGATTACAGTTTTGGCTCCACCCCCCCTTCCCTTCCTGTGGACTGAGTCCAGGGCCTCAGGCATGCTGGGTAAACAAACGCCTGAACTCTAGCTTTAGGTCTGCTCTACTCTACTTTGAGGCTTCTTAATGCTTACTTATCCCCAGTTTCGCACTCCAGGGTTTGTAGTTAAGACAGGAGTGGGGGATGGGGAGGAGAGAAAGAGAAAGAGAGAGAGAGATTATATTATTTATTGATATTTGATCTTTAGTCATGAAACCTATTCTGGATGAAACAGTCATTCCATTTCATCTTCTCCCCTGAACTCACTCATCAAACGTTTTTAGCGGTTATAGAGACAACTGGAGGCAACAGATGATCTCGTGTAGATGGGCTGGAGAACAAGCTGGCTTGTTAATTGGGCCTTGAAATTTTTCCATCCCACCTTGGGCAGTTTACTGTATGGCCTGCCAAACGTTAAAGCTATTATAACTAGTTTCACACAGATGCCAGACAAAACAAACAAGAAATTAATTGGAATGATCACAAATACATTCCTTCTGAATAAATTAAACACACTGGCCAGTGTGAAGAGACATTTAAAATGCAAAATCTGAAACTAATCAATCAAAACAAGTTTAGTTCTTTATGATATTACAGTTGGGAGATATTTCACTTTATAAATAATAGAAAAATTACCTTGAGGTGAGGAGTGGGAGGTTTGAAGGAATTAGAAGGATTTTTCTTGTTTTGTATTGTCCAAGAGAACTGCCTAAGGTGATGATGTGACTTTTGTTTTTAAAAAGATTATTACTGTTCTAAGGGATAAGAGTTAAAAGTCTTTTCATGAGGACTCTATTGGCTCAGCTTTTAAATTATAACATTGGACAAATCAAAGTCAAAGTGTAAAAGCCCAAAACAATATTGGGAGATGAGGGCTTCGGTCAGATGTTAGACAAACTATCCAAACAGCTGGAAAAGATGTTGATTCTCCCTGGGAAATTTGTAATGTATTTGACTCATGTTTTCATGGAGCTGTGGCCTGTCCTAGGGGGTTTGAAAGAGAAATCTTGCCAAAAACTTTATCTGGAAAATGATAGTATTTTACCAGCTTTCCAATTAGACAACAAAAGAACTTAACAATAATAACAAAAACATTCTAAATCAATGAATGCTTTTTCTACAGCAGCAACTTTTCAGGCTGTACATACAAAACTGATTGACTGAATCATTCACATATATGTCCTTATATAGGACTATGTCTTAAAAAATGTATTTAACCATAAATACAACACGAAGTAGTAATTTAAAAAAATAAAAAAGGCCAGCTTTCATGACTCGAGTTGGATGGTATGCTACATCTCACGTTCAGTACACACAATGTGTTCAAGAAGAAGCCTCCTTATGCATGCCTTGGCATACCTACAGCTAGTATCTGATGCAGAGAGGCCAGGAAGGGAAGATTTGGTAATTGAATTCCTGCTGATGTGATGCAATCTTCAGTGCTAAATAACCCTTGAATAGGCTTTGTTCCTTTTTAAAAGGTTTTTGAATTATTCGCTTATCTACGACTACAATTGTTATTATATCAACCCAGCCTCAGAGATGGATTGAGAATTGCCTATTATCCATACTGAATTACTTATGGATGAAATGGTATAATTTTAGGGATGAGCTTAAAAATTAAACCAGTGGGAGATCAATATGATATAGGAACAGAGATTGGACAAAAACTATCTATGAGCTGCTGATCAGGTGATGGATATGTGGGGTTTATTACACTATTCTCTCAACTCTCACAAATGCTTGGAATTTTCTACAATACATTTTTTAAAAGCTAGATGAAAAAAGTAAGAATGAAGAAAAAAATTACTGGTTGGTGTAGTGGGATTATGCTGGTAATGTACATAGTTGTCCTGCTGATGGGTTTAATTAAAAGCTGATTGGCCAAAAGGCAGACAGGAAGTGTGGGTGGGACTAAGAAAACTCTGAGTACAGGAAGAACAGAGACAGATGCCAGGGAGACCCACCAGAGACAGCCACCACAGACACGATAAGAAGACACAGCAGACACAGAGGAAAGAAGCTGCAATGCTGCCCTGAGAAAAGGTACCAAGCTGCACGGTTGAACAAGATGGAATGAGTTCAGATGAAGGAGTTAGCAAGTTATATACCTGGGCCCAAGGCCAATCAGCGTAAAAATAATATATGCCTGTGTATGATTATTTGAGGCAAAGTGGGGCCGAGAGTGAGACTAAACCTCTGGTCCAGGCCTGGAAAGTCTGAGCCAGAACCATTTACAACAGGTTGGCACAGAAGTGTAAATATTTAGAAAAAAAAAAAAGCAAGCTTTCCTCATATTAAAAATTTTCACTGATTTTCATCAAAGTGATAGCCATATTTGTTTTCCTTATAAAAATGATTTCCTTATATTCGGAGCCATAATTTTAATATCACAATCAATGAGATTAATTCTTCTTCCTACAAGCACAGTATCAAACTTGAGTCAAGGTGACTTGGGTTCTAAGATCTCATTTGGGTGATTTTTCATCCATATTACTTTGAAAAAGTAATTTAATTTTTTCTGGACAAAGTAGAGGCATCTCTATCGTTACTTACACAGCATTACCTTGCTGTGGTCAAGTGTGTAAGAGAGAAAGAGGGGAAGGGGAACAGCTGAGGAAGACAGCAGAATATAAGACAGTATACACCAAACTTCCAAAACGGTAAGCAAGCCCCAGCTAAATGCTTTCTCAAAAAATGAGAGTTTCCTGGGCTGGAGAGATGGCTCAGCCATTAAAGGCTAGGCTCAGAACCAAAAATATAAAAAATAAGAGTTTCCATAGTTATGGTGTTTCTCCACAGCAATAGACCACTGGCTAAAACACACGCGTGCGCACACACACACACACACACACACACACACACACACACACCTACCTAGCAGTACAGAGGACTGCAACTAGCCCAAGAAAATATGGCCAAGAACAAGGCAGAATGGTAAATTTATATTGGATATATGTTCGCTTTAGAGATTTTAATATCATAAAGTACATATAAACTTAAGTTAACTAAAATTAATGTTCTAGTTTGTTTAAGGCATTAGAAGCTGAAATGACAGTCATTTTTAGTATATATAAACAGGGCTAAGAAATTTCCAGTGAATTCTCTCTTTTCTATTCATGACAAAAATCTTAATGTTTTTGGCCGGATTAAGCATTCTATGAAACCAAGCTTCAAATTTTGTGAATAAGTAAAGAAAATTTTTCCAGGGCCACAACTGAATGGGTCACTTTGAAACAAGCTACCCAATCCTAAGGTTAAGCAATGAACATTTCCATCCCTCCCAAATGTATCCCTTTAGGGGGTTGTTAATGGAAGAGAATCAGGCTTTAAAAAGACATGACTAGTAATAAAAGTTCAAACCGTAACTCACTGTCCAAATTTTAATAGCAAAGAACATATCCTGATAACTCCAAAGCTACTGAGACAAAACACACAATTCATAAAACAGTTATAGCTTTGACATTAGCAAAGCTATGCAAAAGATCTGCTCTGAAAGTATGTCTTCTTCATCTTTTAAATCAAAACCAGGGTTTCTTTCTATGCTGTGAGCTATAGCTGAATTCTAAAGCTATATTTTTAAATAGATAGATTTAAATAGACAGCAGGAACTCTTTCTACATAAAGAATAAAGCAGATCTGGCTGGGCAGTGGTGGTGCATGCCTTTAATCCCAGCACTTGGGAGGCAGAGGCAAATGGATCTGAATTTGAGGTCAGCCAGGGCTACACAGAGATACCCTGTCTTGAACCCTCCCTCAAAAAGAGAGGGGAGAGGGAGAGGGGAGGGAAGAAGTGAGGGAGGAAGGAAGAAAAAAAGAGAAAAAAATAAAGCCGATCTTAACATTTAAGAGTTTACAAATGAAACAAAACAAGTTTGGGAACCAAATATGTTAGGTGATTTAAAAATTACTTTGGTTAAGTCAATGAAGCTAACAGTTTGTAATCCACTATAACAAGTTTGTGTAACACTTCCCCTGACATTGTAACACTAACAGGGAGTTTTTTTTTTTTTTTTTTTTTTTACCTGATTTAACTTCTTCCACTAAGAAGACATTGATATATGGTAGTCTTCTAAATCTACTGGGAAAGCCATTTAATTTGATGAAAACTAAGTTCAAAGTATTTATATACCATGAGCTAGCTTTATCTAAAAACACAATCGATAGCCAAATGTGTAAAACATAATAAAGTAATCCAGCATCTGTTTTCACTTTGCATTGTCCCCTCCCTCCGTCCATCAATCAAGGCCATGGTGCTGTAGTCTGGGGATTCTGAGCAGCGCTTAGCTCCACCCTTCTTCCTCCAGGCGCCTCCTCTGCTTTAAGCTGGTGACTGGGCTTGCCCTGGTGGCACCTTCCTGTCTCTGACTTCTTCTGGGGTGGCATCCAAGGTGTTGCTCTGAGCCCTGTGCCCTGCCTCCTCCTCTTCCCCTGCTTCCCTGGCTCTGACTGCCCATTCCATATCTCCCACTGGTGTCTAACAGGTACAGCCAATCAAATAAACTAGCTGAATCTCTTAAAACTCCTAGCAACTTGATCTTCTACTTGCTTGGGTCATCCCCAAATCTCAAAGGTATCTTGATTCTTACTTCTCTCCAGCTATACCGTGAGGAAATATGTGAGCTCTTCACTCTTTAAGTAGCTGGCATACAATCATCTCCAGTCTGTCTTGGCAATAACCTCCTGAGCAGTTTCCTGGCTTCCGGTCTTCTTCCCATAGTCTGAAGCACAAGACAACCAAATATCCATCTAGTAGATGTGTCCGCTCCTGTTACCCCTGTTTTCCACCCTACACGGGGCCTCCAAATCCTCTGAAGCTCTTTTCCTTCCTTTACCTCCCAGGCTTGATCAGTTTTGTTCTTTAAAAGCCTATACTTGAACCTGGCAAGTGCTCCAATCTTAAGGCTTTATACTTCTCCTCCCAAACCAGGTCTGTTCTGATGGCTGCCCTATTTCAAACTATGTCCCCAACCACTGAGACCCTGCTCTCCCTCACTTTAACCTTCTCCATTTGGCTTACCTTACTAATTTCTCACCTCTAGCCTCTATGCAATGCCACTCCTCTGTTTATGAACTGTTGCTCTCAATTAGAATACATGAGGACAAGGAGGTAAGTACATACTCCACACATGCTTCCTACATATATGAGTCACGCTACAACTATTTGATGAATAAATAAACAATAATGACACTGTTTGGAGAAGAAATGAGAATAATCTAAATAGTCAGGACCCCTGTATAAATAATGCTGAGTAGTTCCTGTTGTATTAAGTCACCTTCCCTGATCTCAGCCTGTAGAATGTGCCTCGGATCCACCAGAACCCTCCCCAGATAAAGAAGATCCCAGCTGGTGGACCTTGAAGGAGACTAGAAGTGAAAAACACAATGTGTATTCACTCTCAGCCATGTTACTGACAGAACCAACCTTGTCCTTTGAACCCTGATGTTGTAGGCAATATAGTATGCAAGGTAGACTCTATTTTCCCTAGAAGCCAATCACACACTGACTTTGCAGCTTACATTGGATACAGCTTCTCCTTTAGCAGGATGCTGTCAGAGACCCACCTCTTGGGAGGTTGCCTTATAACTCTATCATGTTATCCAGATTGGGCTAGACAAGAAAAAAAAGAGCAGAACTATTTGGTTGTAACCTAAGTGGCTGTAAGGGCTGAGGAGTGCCTGTAGTCAGAAATTTTTCTGTCCCACCTAGACCTGAGTTCCAATGGAATCTCTTCCACCCACAGCTGCTTATGGAATCATTAACTCAGAAGCTTAATTTTATAGTAAATGCAGGGCCAGTACTATTACTAACTAGTTCTTATGATTAAATTAACCTATGATTCTATTTTTGTTTAGCCATGGGGCTTGGCACCTTTGTTTCAGTGCAGCATTCTCATCTTCCTTCCTCTACATCTGGCTGGCATCTCCTGCTCTGCTTTTCCTCCTCCCAGAATTCTGGTCTTGTTGCCCCACCTCTATTTCCTGCCTAGCTTCTGGCCAATCAGTGTTTTATTAAACCAATACAAGTAACAAATCTTTACAGTGTACAAGAGGATTATCCCACAAATGTCAAATGAATCTTAATCTAAGAGAACAAAATTGAAATTTTATAAAGTTACAAGGTAATATTTTCCTCAATAACCTGTCCTAATGTATAACATATAAAATATGCCCCGCCCCTTTGAGAAATTTCTAGATTTTGGAAGACAAAGTATTTTTAATGGAACAAATGTACCTCAGTAATCAGTGTTTTCAATGCTTGGGGACACTGTGTCTGTGAGAAGAGATCAGAAAAAGATTTTGGAGACTGGTGTGGACTTGTTCTAGCAGAATAAATTAGCAACATCAACATTTGTATATTTGCTTTCACTTATTGACTTTTAAGTTCAGTTGCTCTACAAATGAGTGAGTAAAGGACAAGCATTGTCTTAGCAGTTAGCAAAATGAACAAAAGCTACATCCTGATGGGACTTAGATGTCTAATTCATTAATGGATCTAGTGACTTAGTCTGTGCTTTGTCACACAGAGAATTTTTTAGACAACTGCAGCTCCAGAATGGATTGAAGTCTGAATTCTGAGAGAGTCCCTGATGAACATTTGGTATTTGCCCACAATTTACAGGAAAAAAAACAAAAAAAACAAAAAAAACAAAAAACAACCAACCAACCAAACAAACAAACAAATCCAGCCACCAAAACCTTTTATCTTCTTTACTGAAATGAGTGGACACTTCATCCACTCTTCTTCCACCTGGAAAGGTGACAAAGGACATCAGTATATGGGAGGTTATCCAAGAGCTGCTGCAAAGCAGACACTGGGGATGCGGGCAGGTCACTGGACTGTGCAGTGACAGTGAGGGCTTCACTACCAGGGAACCAATCATCTCAGATCCAGCCTACAAATGTAATCCCTTTTCTTGGCCAGGTGGTGGTGCTTGCCTTTGATTCCAACACTGGGGAGGCAGAGGCAGGAGGATCTCTGAGTTTGAGGGCAGCCTGATCTACAGAGGAAGTTCCCAAACAGCCAGGGCTACAAAGGGAAACAATAACAACAACAAATGACAACAATGTAATCCCTTTTCTTCTGTCTCCAATCCCAGTGCTGTCTAATCTTCTTCCACATCAATTCACAAGTGAAAAACAGGAAACGAGGCAGATAGAAAGGGGTCCTAAAAAATCTACCAGCAGCTTCCGGTTAATCACCAAAACACCCCCAGCCTCAGCCACCTGGAACTTGATGTGAAGAAGTGCCAATTGCTAGAAGGATCAGTTTCACAGTCTGACCATGCATGCCCAGAAAGCTGGCTGTAAAGCTCCTGTTAGGAGTTTCCCTGTTACGTTATACTGTTTTATAAATTCAAGATAGTCCTAGCCTTCAGGGTCATGCAAATCCTTGGCTGGTGTTGCACTGGGCCACCACACAGGCCACATCCAAAACCAGCATTCTGAGTGCTACAAAATACCCAATGTCTAATTCTGTTCCTTCTCATGTCAATACTGAACAATTTTATTGTCGAGAAGAGACTAGGAGCATCTATGCTCACGGGGTGTGGCAACACTGAATGTCCTATTGAGAAAGAGTTTGAAAATGAAAGGAATTGAAAGAAAAGTGTCTACACGATCCCTCTGGGAAAGGACTAAAGCCAGCTGAGACACAAGCAGCCACGGGACCTGCAGGTGGGTGGAGAATGGAACATGTTGACCTGCCCTACCCACGGCTGCTGATAGGTCTAGGAACATCAGTACAGCTGTTTGGCCAGAATCCCTGGCTCTGCATAGGTTGTCTGGCTGTGGAGCTCTAATAATAAAAATGGTAAAAAGCATACTAACCCTAACCCTAACCTTTCTGTTAAGAAATCCTACCCATCATCATACTGCAGATTTAAGTGTCCTGGACTTAGAATTTGTGTGATCATACACATTGAAAAAAAATAAACTGTTTGATTTTGCCATTTCTCTATTAGCAGACATTAATTTGGCACTCTTTTGTCCTAGGTATGGGATTAAGGGGGCAGAAGCAGAAATCAAACATAACCCCTACAGAGGGTCAGTCTAGTGGGTGGGATGACAGAGATCCCAGATAATCACATGGGTGCCAAAACAGGGGTTCAGATACATCTGGACTGAGCAGAGGAGGAAGGGTATGCAAATGCAAGAACAAGGAGATGACATGACCCATTTGGAAAGCTGCAGCACCTCACTGGCTGTCACATGTCATGAGCCAGAGGGGCTGGAAATACAAGGAGGAGGGCAGGAGTAGGTCACAGAGGGAAGGCCTTCTGTGCTGTGCCAAAAATGTGAGCTTTTATACTTCGGGATATGAGAAGCCACTACACAATGTTAAGCCAGCAACTGATAAGAACCAATGTCCAGCATGGAGAAAAAGGACTTGGGAAAATGTGGTGGAGACAAGGCTAGTTCAGCAACCCAACCAAGACAGCCAACAAGATGACTGGTTTAAGAATCACTTGACACAAGGATGTGCCATGTACTGAAACGGAACAAAAAAGCCAAAAGGCACCATCATCAACAGTATCAGCAATGATAATAACAATAAATCCATTCAAGACTGTTGGCACATTGGGCCAGAGGTGATGATGTTGGCTCAGTAAGGTTGGCCTCCAATAGGAACATCATCTGTGGAGGCTGAAGGGCAAAGCAACAGCATGTGGATGCTACTTAGCTCTGAAGAGCCAGCAGCCAGCAGACTTCACAGCTTTGTCTCTGCTGGAGCCTTCTCACCCCACGGTGACTGGCTGCAGTGCAAATGAAAGATACAATGTATAAATACAGTGTAAATGAAAGATACAATGTATAAAAGTCCACATGGAGACAGAGGAAGAAAACTTTTTTAAAAAGAGAACATTGGGTTGAGCCTACCCATGGTAATAATGCTAGTAGATACATTTTTAAAATCAGGTTTACAACAAATAAGAATTTATTATTGATAGGCTAACAAAGATAAAACTTTTATCCCCAAATTACAATGTGAATACTGTCAAATTTATTACATAATAAAACAAGCAAACAAAATCCACTACTGCTTCATTTGCATTTTTATTTCAGTATAGCTGTCTATTATGCAGTAGTTTTCCCCCACTCAGAGCAAAAGGTAACAATAACTTCAACTGTAAGGTTAATAACTGCTTAACCGGAAAACATCAAGCCTGTGTCATGAATAGCTGGTCTTAGTTTTTATGAAATATAGATCAATATAACCTCAGAAGTCCATGTAACTTTGCCAAAATAAACTAACCCAACTGATTGACCCCAATGATAGAAGAGATCATATTTTGGAAGATGCTATCATAAAATGTAAGTATTTCAGAACAAGGCTTCTTGATGATGAAATCAGAGAAGAAAACGTCTTATCAAGTCACTGGTAGAAAGGTCTAAGCACAATGAATTGAGCCAGGAGAATCAGGTTCTATGTAATGCTTCCATTGGCGGCCTCTGTGACCTTGGGCAGGCCCCATGCTCTCTGACTCCGTGTGGACTTTTATAAAGTATTTATACTCTTAAGATGAAAGATACAAAGCATGCTACTTAAGTGGAATGACTGAGTCACTTCACTCAGAATAGGAGGACAGAGCCACTGCCATCCCAGAACATCAACTATCTTTATCTCGGGGAAGGGTCGTTTCCCAAACACTATGTCAACAAAGGACTGGTCACCTGGGCTACCTGTTTACCAACACTTCAATGTAAAATAAAGAAAGGGAAAGGGACACTTGGTGGTAGTCAGAGCATATGACCAAATCCTACAAGTGACTTCTCTCCTGAGAGAATGTCTAATGTTCAGTTTGTTGCCAATTAAGGAATGCTTGCAGGTGAATTTGCATTTTTTTAATAATCACATGGTAGTCACATATATTTAAAGTTCCTGGGGCTGAAGAGATGGCTGAGCGGTTAAGAGCACTGACTGCTCTTCCACAGGACCTGGGTTCAATTCCCAGCACCACAGCTCACAACAGTCTGTAGTTCCAGCACCCAGTTCCAGGCAAACACCAAGGCAAATAAATACAGTTCTGGGATCTGTACGTGTGAGACAATACCTCAGCCACAGGCAGCTATACAGTTTGCAATGAGGTTAAGAAGTTCCTGACTGCGGCTGGAAGGCGGGCTGGTCAGTAGATGGTCTTCTTGCCTTCACTGAAAGTGCTTTCCTAATTCATTCACTTATCACAACAACTAAAAGAAAACTCCCCAGGCAAGAAGAATGTTAAAGTCCAGGATTCTCTGAAATTTCCATGCCAATATTCTATACACAGAAAGGGACAGACAACGCCCACATGTGCCTCATATAGAAAGCCAAATAAAGCAGTGAAGACAAACACATTCATGGAGGCCCAGAGCCTCACCCCATAAAGGGGATGAGAACGTGTGCTTAGAAAAACATATCTAAAGTTGTCATTGTGGGTAAAGTGTTTTGTAAAACACAAGGTGCTGTCCAAGTAGCAAGTGGCTGAGATTTGTAGGGGTGGAATGCTAATTTCCAGAACCACCCAGGCATGGCCGCATTAAGGCTTGTCTAGCGAGTGAGTCAGGAAACTGAGTTTTACTGTGGGGCTCTTGCCATTTCTTGAGCACTGTTTGTTCTAAATCAAGTTTTCAGAATAGCACATCTAGAGGTGGGCGACACTGATGTCAACAAGAGAAGAAAACATCCTCAGTTACAAACTCTGCCTTTTTGCAGATCACTTCCTCCACCTCAGGCCCCTGTTTGCATCAGTCTGGTAAGGCTCCCAGCCTGTGCCTCCTTTAATTTCTACCTTTAAAAGTACCCAACTCTGGCTGCACCCGAAGTTGGGGGGAGATTCTGAGTGGCCTGATTTTACAACTTCACTTCATCATGGTACCAATAGTGCATCCTATTATAAATAACAGGCATGAAAAACCCAGAGAATTCTCCTCAGAAAGAGACGGTGAAATTTGGACAACTTTGCTTCCTTATCACAATTTAAGGTCCCTATTATTGTTTTGTCTTACAGTTTATTCCTTTGGATACTATTTATTTCACTGACTGAAATGTGGATAAAAAAACCCCACAATCCCTAAATGGTCCTACTGTGTGTGTGAGGGAGGGGTGTGTGTAAATGTGCACACATGACTATAAAGGTCAGAGGCTAATGTCACAAATCTTCCTTTATATATGGCTTTCCTACTTTTGTTTTCTTGAGAAGAATCTTTCTTACACATGGAGCTCACTGAGGTAAGACTAGCTTGCCACCGAGCTCCAAGGTTCTAGGTTTCTGCTCCCTAGCGATTGCATTGCATTATATGCAAACCAGCATGCCTCACTTTCTGTGTAGGTTTGGAGGATCTGAACTCAGGTCCTCACACTTGTATAACAATCATTTAATTGACTGAGCCATCTTCAAAGTTTCTCACTTTATTTTTACTTCCACAGAGGTCTTATGTAGCCCAGGCTAGCATGACATGCAGCTGAGAACGATCTTGGGCTCCTGACCCTCTTGCCTCCATCTACCAAGTGCTAGGATTACAGGTGTGCATCACAACACCATGATCTCGATTTCTGTCCCTCCCTGTTTGTTCGTTCCCCATATACATGCTACATCATTGTTATTTCCCATTTCTCTGTTTCTTAGTAGCTTGAAAAATACTACCCAGTTACTCTTCTAAAAGCATCTAAACATTTCCAGATGCATGCCAAGCAGTCAGTTTGCGTCTATTCCCTATGGCAATGACATTACGGTGGTCTGAGCTCTCTGGTCCACAGATGAGGAATGGGTTTACACACATCACAATTTTAAGCTCTATACTATGACCACCTAGAAAATAAACTTGCATTTTTTTCTCACCAGAAGGAATTTATAATGAAATGATAAGAGAGTTGGATAGAAAGATATTAAGAAGTTATTCAGAATGTAATACTATACTTGCCCAACTTCATCTGTCCTAACTTTACTTGAAAGTGAGAGCACACACACAGCAAGAAGTTTACATGTAAGAGAACACAGTGGTAGTTTAAGATTACAACAGTGGATCTTTTCTCCCGGAACAGAGATGTATTCATCTCACTGTTTAAGGGAACACAAACTCTATATTCAAGCACTCAGAAGCCTATTAAAGGACCTTCCTAGGATGACCCTGCACCCTTGGCCAGGGGAGATCAGTGATGGACTCTCCTACTTAGGAGAATGATGTGATTCAGATACATCTAGCATTAGGTAGCTTTCTTATTGTGAGAAAATACCTGATGAAAAGCAACTCAAGAGGGGCTGGAGCGATGGCTCAACGGTTAAGAGCACTGACTGCTCTTCCAGAGGACCTGAGTTCGATTCCCAGCATCCACAAGGCAGCTAACAACTGTCTGTAATTCCAAGATCTGACACCCTTACACAGTTATACATGCAGGCAAAGCACCAATTCACATAAAATAAAAATAATATTTTTTTAAAAGAAACTCAAGAAAGGGAAGGCTTCTTTGGACATAAGGTCCGAGGGGGCTCAGGGGGCCACAGAGGCAGAATGAGATAACTGGTCACACTGCCCCCACAGCGAGGAAATAAGGAGAAGGTTGGTGCTCAGCTCACTGACACCTTTTCATTCTGTCCTGGGCCACAGCCTGTGGACATTTAGGGTCACTCTCCCACTCCAGTGGACCCAGCCAAAAAACTCTCTCGCAGATGTCACCAGGTTTTCTCTGAGGTGATTCTAGGTCCTGCCAAACTGATAGTCAACATTAAAACTTGAACTACAGGCCTCAAATGCTCATCAGTCAACTGGGAAAGTCATAATGGCAGAAAAGAATCTTCAAGGAGGAATTTACACAATTTTTGATTCTTCCTTATTTTCCTTTTTAACTGCCACAGTGAAAGATTAGAATAAAATGTCAGTGACATAGTGAAGGATATGAGGATGGTATTATTGTTATCTTGACAATCATCCTTTGGTTTTCTTAAAGATTTTTTTTTTTTTTTTTAATGTAGTATAAACCTTGGTTTAGTATAATCCAGAAGGCTCCCTTAAGGGTGGACGGCTAGTGTCTGACTTGTTCTGGATACTTGTCAGAACTCTGGTAACACTCTACAGGCAAATGAGGATTGAAAACACCCACTCCACTTAGAATTCTTAGTTCTAAAAACTTGAATAACATTATTGCAATATCCCTAAGAACTCTTGGGAGAAATCATAAAGCATTTTCCACAGACAGATAAACAACCTAGACTTTCTTTGTAGGAGTAAAGGAGCCATTTGAGGTGCAAAGGGAGATGAGTTTCAAAAGGACTCAGGCCAGCAGTGAGGAAGAAGTGACAGGATGGATCCCAGGCCACTCTCAGGCAGCAGAGCAGCAAGCTCTGGACTGCACAGCCTTAGGTTTTCCAATACTGTTTGGCAACCTCAGATTTTACTAACACATTTTAAATTTACTTGAGATAAAACATCCAGTTTGCAACAGTGAATTAATAAATGAAAGCTAATAATTTTATACACTGAGTACATGGTAGTGATGTTTGAGGGGTGGCTAAGGTATACAGCAGAGTCGGCCAGCTTAAGAATCAAATCGTGGGGCTGGAGAGATGGCTCAGCGGTTAAGAGCACCGTCTGCTCTTCCAGAGGACCCAGGTTCGATTCCCAGCACCCACATGGCAGCTAACAACTGTCTGTAGTTCCAGTTCCAGGCAAACACCAAGGCAAATAAATAAATAAATAAAGTTTTTTTTTTTAAAAAAAGAATCAAATTGTATGGTTCCTTAAAACCTAAAACTAGAACTCAGGGTAGTTTATACCTGGTTTATACCTGAAGGGATCAGTATTCAGCAGAGATGTGTTCATACTCCGAATTTATCATAACCTAATTACCACCGCATAAGCTCAGCCTGTGTGCTCATGAATCAGTGACTGGATAGACAGAGGAGTCAGCCATAAAGAAGCCTGAAAGTATAGCAGCAAGAGACCACAGGAAGTCAGACTAACAGAGATGAATATCACATTGTCTCTCATATAGAGAATCATATGGAAAGAAACATGTATGGTCCTGGAAGAGAGGGACTGTTCGGGGGTGGGGGGTGTGAAAAGGGAGAGGTGCAAGAGAGGGTGATGGTAGGTAAACGATGATCAAAGTATGAGATGCAAGTGTGAAAAAGTCACAATGAAACCCATTATTTTGTACAATTAATATACACCGAGGGGGATAAAAACCCAAGAATTGGATTTTCTAAAAAGATGACCTCATATCTTAGTGTTTCTGAGAAGCATGGCTAAGTTATCACAAAGAAAGGACGTAATAACCTGTAATCACTCCAGATATAAAATGTAACTGACTTCACAGTTACAGGATCAGTGGGTCTTACTGTCTTAGTGCAGTGGATGATATCATGTTTATTATAAATAGCAGACAAGGGTACACTCCCTGAGATAGATGATTCTAAAAGCATGTGATAACTCAGAGTTGTTCATGGAACTGCTATATTCTTGGTTTTTAGAGATTATTTGTTTGTTTGTGTGTGTGTGTGTGTGTGTGTGTGTGTGTGTGTGTGTGAGTGAGAGAGAGAGAGAGAGAGTAGCATACAGAACATAAATATATAATTTTAAAAATAGTCTTCTAGAAGATCGTTAACTGACTTGAAGCTTTTGCACCTTAAGAAAATTAGAAGAACATAGATTTGCACTCCAAATGTACACTCCAGACTGAAGACGATGTCTGAGTTTTCCTTTGGGGACTCTTATGTCCACAACAGGTCATGGGAGGCTGCTGTTAAACTGTACTACCTCAGCGATCTCCCTTTCTCTTTGAAGACTGTCAGGGAGGTATGTTCTATTCACCTGACCCCCTCTAAGTGCTCCATAGTAACAATTTGCATTTTATTTTGGACCAGGGCAACTGTAATGGTAAATTGGTCTGCTGTCTTTAATCTGGAACCAGCAGCAAATCATTTTTAATAGCCCTTAATTCCCAGTTTAATGACATATCTGCATTCAGCAGTGACTCAAACATGTACTGCCGAAGGGTAGGGTGGATGATTCACAAAGAGGGGACGGAAGAAAGCCATTAGGTAACCTCAGGCAGCCTCTGCCTGGCTCAGGAAGACTCCCCACAGCACAACTTCTAGGACCAACCAGTTTCCTACACTCTGCAAGGATGTAACTACTGATCTTTGCCATAGACTGTGCATCATCCCAGCATCCACCCTCGCCCAGTTGTCTTCCTGAACACAAACATTTGATCCTGGCTGTTTACAAGCACTCCTATATTTAGAGAAATAATAGCAAGGAAAAAGTAGAACTATGCATTTTAAGAATCTCTACCTTTGCCATAAACATTAGAAAAGGACTCATAGCGTGGACCTAGTTATCAAAGCATTCTTTATTTTCCCGTTCTTTCTTTAGTCTAGTTCTCTCCCTACTGCTTTCCTCTGACCTCGCTCCAGCTGTTCCACATCTGGAGTTGAGTTTCCCATAGTCTGAACACCTGGTGATAGAGAGGAGCTGTGGGCCTGTCCCTTTCTTTTCCTCTTGCTCCCTTGTTGCCCATCCCCTTCTCCTTTTCTGTTTACTCAGTTCAATCTACAGTGCTCAAGAATAATGGTAGCAGTCAAAGTCTTTCTTGAGGAACCAATGCCTACGTAGTTAACAGCAACATGGATCTCCACCATGCTATAATGCCATCACCACCAATATCAGTGTCCATATTGACTGAGGGGCTAGCTCCAGGGATCCGATGCCCTCTCTTGGCTGAGGCATGCATATGCACATGCATGTACACACACACACACACACACACACACACACACACAACACACACACAGAAATCTACTTCAAAAATGTTGCAGACTTACTTCCATTTACTTCTTATTTATTTATTTATTTATTTATTTATGTGTGTGTGTAATTACTCAACATAGCTAGCATTCACTGGCTAATTGGCCTTTTCCAGTTTTCTGCCAAATATATACTTTAACCATTTTTTTTGTTGCTATAATTTTTTTTAATCACTGTTGATTTGTAAACTTTTTCTTTTCTAAGACTGAATTATTCTAATATCAATTTGTTGGGAATAAAACTCTTATCTTGACTTGAATTCTGACTTTGAAACTTTTTTTTTTTTTTTTTTTTTGACAAAAATGAGTCTTTTGCTTACCTCGGATACTTCTTTTAATTATGGTGATTGTCCACCAATTTTCCTTATATGTAAAATCTGGCTGTGCTTATATCAGGGCCTACTTTAGGAGGCCTTTTTAAAAATAAAACTTTCTACTTCCAGTGCATGGATTTACCAAGAATGGAACACACCATGCCAGCAGATTTTAGCCCACCTCCTTATGGAGAGTGAGGGAGCACAAACATTACCCTTACAATACAGGGCGGGGGGGGGGGGGCTCCCAATACAGCAGAAAACAACTCCACTCTGGCACCTGACTGTATTAGCCATGTTTTAACTGTTTAGTGATGGTATGTCCACTCATAATGATACCCAACTACCATCACTGCCCATCTTCATGACTATTTCACTTAAAAAAACCCAATATTCTTATCTATTAAACAATAACTCCTTATTTCCTTCACTGTCAACCTCTGGCAATCTCTATTCTGCTTTTTGTCTCTACAAGTGTTCCCATTCTTGAGTATCACACACAAGGGAAATGATAAAACAAACAAACAAAAAACTGATCAGACTGTTTTAGGAACAGGGACCTGGATTCTTGTCAAAATCTTGGTTCTACCAGAAGCCAGAAATGTCCTCTGCTTTGTCCAGAAATGCCAGAAGTGCTTGGAACTCTGTCTTGAGTTTGGTTTCTTATCATCTTTCTTTTACAAAGCTTCATGTAAGGGTGTGACTACATTTCCAGGCCAGATGACTCCACTCTCCTGTTTATACATTTTAGCTGCTGTGATGAGTAGCTAGAAACACAGGTATAGACAACATTGTTCTTTATAATGGCATTGTTAAACACACACAAAAGTAAAATGCCAAATAAAATTGGCCTCATGTACTCAAGATCAATCCCCTAGGCCAACAAGGTCTCCAGATTTCAGCAGTTCAGTCCCTGGTGTTCACTGGTAGGAATTCTCCTACACTGAATTGTGACTAGTCTTCGAATCTTATCACACTAATATCTTAGAAGCACAGAACTCAGGAAGCATGTCCTCTTCCAATCAATGATTCTGATTGCAAATTTTTCCTCCCAAGACAGGGCTGCCTGTATCCCAGGCTAGCCTCAAACTTTAAGCTTGCTACCTAAACAAGGATGATTCTGAACTGCCCATCCTCCGGCAGGAGTGTACTACCATGCCCAGTTTAATACAGCGCTGGGGATGGAAGCCAGAACTTTCTATAGCACTAGGCAACTTTGCTGCTGACTGACCTACAATTGTCATGAGCTCCACATAAAAACTAGAGCAGCATCCTTCAACTCTGACTCCAAAATGTCTAGTTCATTTGAATGTTCTTAGCTGAGTTCAGTGATTGTTACATGTGGCCTCATACTTCAACGTTCAAAATGGGTAACATAAACAAGATGATGCCAAAGGAAATGAAACCCAGAAAACAAACAAAATAGAGCCAAAAGGTAAGTTAGTATTTGGGGAGAGATAGTTTATTTTTCTATTTTAACATTTGTTACTTGACTTTTCCTCAGCATTTCTTTTCTTTTCTGCTTTTTAGATTTTTGATTTTTTTGTGTTTCAAGACAGAATTTCTCTGTGTAGCCCTGGCTGCCTTGGAACTTGCACTGGAGACCTGGCTGGACTCAGAGATTCATTTGCCTCTGCCTCCCAAGTGCTGGGATTAAAGGCGTGCACCACCACTGCCTGGCTATGTTTACTCATTTCTACAGTTAATACTGGAGAAGTGTATGCTTGATACAAGTGTTTTCTGACTTGAGAAAAGCTGAAAGATCAGCTAAGCATAGTCTGAGGCTTTTAACGTGGGAGCAGGTGCTTTTCACTTTGGGTGGTAAAGAGAAAAGTTCACAGAGCAGGCAGGGATCTGAACTTTGTAATTTGCATTCCACTATTCAGGCTCTGAAAAGAAGCTATCAAGGGCCTGTGATACTGTATACAAACTGTCACCCATTTCTTAGTGAAGCACAGTCTACATATGGCCAGGATTTCAGTCCTGGAAGAAGATATCTTTAACAAAGAGAGATAGTGGGAAGGAAAACCCTAACCCTAATTTGGACATCTCTCCTGGTGAGAGGAATGACCATTAGAAGAAGAAAGAAGAAGAAGAGGAGGAGGAGAAGGAGAAAAAGTAGGAAGCAGAAATGTCATTAGATAAAAAAGAGATTAGAAAGGACATGAGATGGTGCCCAGTGACAAAGTGACAACGCTCAGCAACAGGGACTGAGATTGAGGTCTACAAATGGACATTAGAGTCAAAAGGAAAACCACTGACAGACATCCCAGGGGTTTTGGGAAGCTCTCCAGGGCATCTAGGAAGGAATGTTGCATAATTTCAAGGTTATGTTCTATGACACAAATTTATGAAGTATTTTTTCCTCTAGAAGGCAGGGCAACAATGAAGTGTACTGAACATCATAGTACATTTGTAAAAGGAGAAATTGACAGTATAGACAGTGAACTGCTTCCAGAATTATACAGCCAGGCTGACAAACTTTTAATGAAGTTCTGGTGGGAGCCCCTTGTAGCCCCATTTCCTTTTAACTATATCGGCTCTCGGTTCCCCTGAACGTAAGGAAAAGGTGTGTGGGTATGCGCATACCTCTGCTCCAACTCTTCTCAAGTTAAAGCTTCTAAAGCCCTTAAGTGGCCTCCCAGCCTCAGCTTGACTCACATTTTGGAAACCTACTCAAACATCCTGGGTCCTCTGAGTATCTCATCAATAACATAAAAATAAAGTCCAAAGGATAAAGAGTGACAAAGAAAGTATATAGATTTTACAGCTAAGGACTAATTTTAGGGAAAAAGTGTCTCCTGGGAAGTAAAAACACGCTTTCATTCACACAAGAGACTTAGAATCCTCTCAGAAATAAACTTCTCTGAGCCTACATTTCTCTCAACACATAAAATGGAGACAGAATAGCCATCAATTAAAGCATTTAGAAGAATTAATGAACTAATGTTAAAGTGGCTTTACTACAGAGCCTGACATCTCGCATTTGCTCAATAGATATTAGATTCTGAGGAATTACAGATGTACATATTACCAGGAATGTGTGTGCATGACTAATACTTATTTGGAGAAAATTGACACTTATTATTGATATAAGATATTGTTATTCATGAACACATTTTATATATTGATAATGAACAGTATAGTCTTCAGAGATAGCTGTTTAGCATATTGTCTGTTTTGGTGATAGACAAGCGGATGAAGTAAAGCTCAGCTGATAAAGATAAGCCTTTAAGGGCAATGAGGTTGAGAGGAGCAGCAGGATGCAAGTCTCTGGGTTCTATACAAAGTCCAGAAACACCTTCAAGGAAATGGTTGTAGTCTTGGCTCTGGTCAACTGAGATATGAAGAGATCATTTGCTGCATATGTAGACAGCAGCAGGATCTAAACTTGAAGTGACCATGAGAAGCTCCTTGTCTCTCAGAATTCTAGTCTGTTTATTTGCATGATGATAAAGTAGATGTTTTCTGGCGGGTGGGTACTGCTGTGGATTCAGACTAGGGGAGTGTTCTCCCATCGGGTTACACCATTAGTCCTAAATAACCCATACAAGGCCCTTGAGGTTAAAACAGGATCACAGGAAGAGAATGACGATCGCATGATGGACCACGCAATTTGACCTGGCAAGGATTCTAGAGCTCTACCACCCACTGAACAAAGTATTTCACACCCTTGGATCTCATTTTCTGCCTCTGTAAAATGGAGGAAGTAAAAATACATTGTTTAGTTAATGAAGGATAAAAGATAATGTTTCAAAATTATCTGGCACATGAGACAGTGGAATGAATCTCTCTGAGTATGTATTACACAGACATACTAAATATGTATGTGTGATTATCATTAAATGGCAATTCTTAGATTTCAAAAAAATTAGCTTCATCAAAAAAGGGGGGGGGGAGTCTCACTTAGATTGTGAGACATGTGATCTCTGAGCACTCAGAAGATTCCAAGGGGTACTTAGACTGTTGAGTTCATTGCTGATACACCACCATGCCCCACAAACCTTTACTGAGGAGGCTGGGTGCATGAATATGCTTGTGTGCATGCACATATGTGTGCATCCCTTCCAATCTGCAAAACTAGATGCTGGCAACAAGGAGTCACAAAGTAACCAGGACTGATGCTCTGCCCTTGAGAAACTGGTGGTAACTGTCTCCACGGGGCATAAAGGTATACAAGGCCAAGGGATCAAAAGCCTTGAGACAGAAAAATGAAACTCACAGAACAATGTAAAGTATTAGTGTTTACAAAAAACTTTGATATGCTTATGCAAAAGGCATTTTGAATGTAAACATTCTCAGGGCACTTGTTTTCTGAGATGAGGTTGAGAGAAGGACAGTAATCAGCATGTTGGGAGACCAGAAAGGGTTTGTGTGCGGAGCTGGAGAGATTGCTCAGAGGTTAAGAGGCTGTTCTTCCAGAGGTCCTGAGTTCAATTCCCAGCAACCACATGATGGCTCACAACCATCTACAATGATATCTGGCACCCTCTTCTGGCCTGCAGGGAGAATACTGTATGCATAATAATCAAATCAAATAAATAAATAAATAAAAACTTAAAAAAAAAAAAAGAGTCTGTGTGCTAAAAAGAGGATGCATAGGGCAGGAGAGATGGCTCAGCGGTTATGATCACTGACTGTTCTTCCAGAGGACCTGAGTTCGATTCCCAGCATCCACATGGCAGCTAACAACTGTCTGTAATTCCAAGATATGACACCATTGCACAGTTATACTGGCAGGCAAAACACCAATTCACATAAAATAAAATTTTTTTTTTAAAAAAAGAAGATGCATAAAAACAATTGTGATTGATGACTAAATAAAACTTGCTCCTAGGTTGGGTTTCTAATGTAGATAACGGGTCAGGAAATCTAGAAAAGGGAATGTTCCCAGAACTGGGAAAACCAAGGTCCTCCATACAAGTAAGCTTTAAACATTATGTTAAAAAAAAAAAAAACCAATTAATTTCAAGTGCTAACAGCCTTACTAAGATAGAAATTCTTAAGCAATTATTAGCCTCATTCCCTACAGGATCAGATGCAGGAAAAGACAATGCAGATTAGTACCTAAATCTAGTGTGTGCAATGAGAACTTATGGTAGCTATGTGAGATTTGTACAGCACAGCTCTTTCACACATGGTCCCACGGGTGAGCATCTTCACCACCCACCAACAGCAACATGGGGGACTTCTTCACCCTTCCACATACAATGCCCCACAGGGAGCGGGGGGATTTCCTGGAAACAAGACGCACCTTGTAATAGAAAGTTGCATTTAAATTAAAAAAAATAAATAAAAATTGAATCATATTTCAAAGGCCTCCAAGAGGTTCATATCTCATGGAGCCCTGTCATGAATGTTCTTGCAAGAGAAAAAAAACTTTTATGCCTGGAGAAAGCACTTCTATCTGCAGCACAGACTTCCTCGGTTATGTTCTGTCATTGGGGGCTTATTTTGAGTAACTTTAAAAATAAAACACAACCATTTTTTCCTCTTCGAATCTTGATTTCAAAATAGCTTATTTGCTTCTTAAGTGCAACTTTTAATCTATTCTGGGATTAATTCACCTCACTGATGACCCACACCCCAAGAATATAACTCAAGTTTTGAAAAAGAAGCCAATGGGATAACTGATTTGAATTTACTGTAAGAATTTATTCTATGGACAAATTTTAGGAACTTGTGTGTCCTTCTTGGGAGGGGAGATGAGTTCCTACACTGAAGGGAGAATGTGAACACTCTGGTGTTGCCGTTCATACCAGTCAGGCAGGACAGAGAGGGTAGCCTCAGGAACACATGCTTCAGTGGAGAAAAATCAGTGGAGACATTTGCTACACTCCAAAGTGATTCATCACAGTTCACAATTGAGTCAAGGTTCCCAAACTGTCTTGATCCATGAATTCTTTGGTCTTAGAAAGTTTTTAATAGCATCTTAGGCCAAACAAAATACTTAACAGCTCATTTACTGAGTACTTAGGTTCAGACAATTCCTAAGTGGCTGCCCTAGCGAGCTAGTAAGAATTTGAAGAAACAATGCTAAAAGTTGAAACAGAAGTATGCGTTTATTTTATTTTTCATCACAATTACTTATGAAAAGATGTGCATTTTTTTTTTTTTATGCCCTGTGCAATTTCTCAAGTCTGAAGATCAGACTGGATGCTGTAACTTCACTACTTATCCCCTATTGCCATACAGTATTTGCCTTTTAGGTCCCCAAACTCAACTTTAGAAAGATATGACATCATCAAAAGGAATGTAGCGCCACCTAATGTCGAAACTGTGAACTACCTCAAGGTGGTGGTGTGTTGGGGGGGTCTGAAAACCATCAACTATTTCATATTTTACTCTAAAATTCCAAATATTCTCTATGAAGTGATTGTAGTACCTTGGGGTGTACATGATCCAGGAATTATGAAGTCCAACAGTAAGAAGGGACCTTTTATTTTCCTGGGTGATGGAATCATGTGCTGCTAAGATGTCAGAACTGAATCTATACCTGTTTTGATGCATATCTTATCTTCAGATGAAAGCACTATCACCCAGACAGCTCAGTGCTTACATGGTAATTTACGTAAAAGGCATTTAAAAACATGTTAAATTTCAGCTTTTCCCGTTAGCTTCTACAGGTTAGGTGACTTGTCTGTTTAGTTTGTAGTAACTAGAAGAACCTTTCTTATATGACCAGTGTTTTGTGTTGTAACATAACCTAATATTCAGTGTCAACAATGCCATTGAATTAACCATTATATGAGCCTATCCATCCTTAACAAAAAATATTATGAATATCTGGCCATAATGGTTGGAAGGTATTGATACATTGCATGAAAGGCTAAATATTAAACAGTTGCTTTGTGAAGACACACTAAAAGCATTAATTCAAAATGTTAAGCAGAAATCATCCATTCCAGCTACAGCGGTGCCTTCCAGTAAGCACAAAGTGGAGGTTCTTATGGAGACATGAACCCCCCCGCCCCCCCCCCCAGTTTCTCCAAAACCACATCACAGACCCACTGCTTTCTCTGTACATGGCCATTGTTTCCATTTGTCACTCACTGCTCAAGAACAGCTGATTGAGTCTGTAACGCTGGATTTGCTACCACCTCAGACATTCCTTCCTTTTTACCATTTTAGGTCTTTGTTTGGGGTGGGAGGTAGGTGGGGAGGAGGTTGAAACAGGATCTCACATCATAGCCATGGTTGGCATGGAACTCAAGATGTGGACTGGCTGGCCTTGAACTTATGGCAGTCCTCCTGTCTCTGCCTCCTGAGTACCAGAATGACAGGTGTGTGCCATCATGCCTAGCCTCTTTTTACCTTTGAAAACCAACTCTGCCCAACTATTAACCTGCCTATTGCAACTTTCCTTGTGTTCGTGTTCACTTCCCATCCCCCCATCCCCACCCCAGGGTTCTCCCCTTCCTTTCAATTTAATCTACATCCTTTCCTCTCTGCTACTTTGCTAAGGCCTCCCACACAAATTTTAGGTAACAGCAATTTAACAGAATGCCTCGGGTGGAATAATCAGCCGTCATGATTCGTTAGAGTCAAGTCCCGGCTGAATCTGGGATTAGTGATGGTTATCTCCTCCAGGACCAAGGCAATCTGCAGTCCCAGAAGAATTATAGGGGAAAACTCCATTCAGTTTTGTTAAGTGGGTCATTTTTTAATCAGCAAGATGCAGAACTATATTACCAAAGTAGACTGAAATGAACTCAACTCTAATGGTAGTGTGCTCATTGTTAAGATATTTGTGGTTCACTGCAGTAGGGAAGATTCTAGGTCCTAACCCAGTGCAATGTGGTTCAATGAACCAATGGAGTGAGGCTGCAATAAGAATGCTCTGATAAGTGACCCAATGTTGTAGTCCCTGAAAGAACAGCAACAGCTCCGAGACCCACACTCTTCAACAGACCTCCACTCTGTTATTTATTTATTTTTTTTGACATCCTGTTATATAGTATTCCATCTCAGGAACCATTTAATGACATTGAAGAAAAACAAAACAAAACAAAACTAAAATCTAGAAGCCTTTCCAGTGGCAAACTCAGTGAGAAAGTATAGCTTCTGAGTGGGGCGATGATGCAATGTAACAATACCAACTTCTTTCATAATATTTAGGAGTAAGTGATTACTGGTGGAAACACTAAATGTTTCCTAACAAACCAAGAATTTCAGGAACAGACCACCCAAATGTATTATTATATAAAGATGTCAGTTACATAATTACATGAGAAAACAACACATTTTACTTTTTTGTTTTTTAACAATTATCCTCCCTGGGGAAGAGGGGCTGAATTAGCTGCTTAGCGGGTACCTCCTAGGGGCGCCAATTATCTCAGACACATTCAACCAGGGCCTTGAAAATGTACATTAGACAGGAGAGAGAGAGAGAGAGAGAGAGAGAGAGGCCTTTTCTTCTCCCATCCCCAACTCCTGCCCTGTCTGAAGTGACTCTGTTGAGACCACCAACAATGAACGTGTATTTCAAAACTCTAATGCACATTTAAGCACAGACCATATTCTAGCTGCTTCATCCTAAATTTTAATTTTATTTTCTTTTTCTAGAAGTATTTAAACAGTTTTTATATTGATCTAAAGATGTGGCTCAATGATAAAGCATGTGTTTAGTATATATGAGATGTTTGGAGCAAAGCAGGACGGTCCCTGTGCTCACACATCTCCAGAGAAACCAGAAATGTCTTTCCAGCGGGGAAAGATGTTAAACCTGTTCTTTCATCCAGAAATCTGGGAATTGAAAGTGATCAACAGCCTGATGATCTGCATCATCTGTTGGGCCAGGCCATTATCAAAGTCCTACAATCAGAATTGGAGGTGGTTAGTAACCCAAAAGACCCTTACAACCAGGGGCTCCCCAAGCTCCCACAACCAAGACCAGAGGTAGCCCATAGCCCAAATGATGTCTATACTATCTGTTTGACTGACACCCTTATTATGTGTAAGTAGCCTGTCTCTAGAATCCGTCTTCCTGGGAGAAATGATATGTACTCTGGGTTGAGTTTCAATATAATTATGCTTCCTTATGCCCTGGGAATTGTATTGCACTAAGAAAACTCTTTTTCTCCCAAATTAAACTGTGTTTAAATTTGTTGGGAATAATATGCCTGGCAGCATACACTTTAGAAGGTTTGATTCAGGTTGATAAAGTCCCTCTAAGTTTCCATTCTTCAGTAGTGCAAGCACACATGTAAAATCAAGTACCTTGTTTTCTAATGGGCACTGGACCATTCTTTGAAAGTAATGTAAGGGTGAATATGAGTAAAATTTGTGGCTGTTAGGGTTGTATGATTAAGGCACTGATGCATTATTGCTTGTGTTTAGCATTTTGAAGATAGATTAAAGGTCTGACATCAGGAAGAAAGTCATGATAGTAATGTCCAAATTACCAATAGAGCTAAAGAAACCATAGTTTTATCAGTCAAGTTCAAACAGCAAAGAACAAGACACTTTCAAAGCACTGAGCTTCTCAAAGAGGATACTAATGGTGTATCTTAAGACAGGCTCATTCTTCATATTACACGGCTGCATGTGTGCTGGCCTTTGTCCATAAAATACAAGTAGCGCTTCCTAATCATACTGACCATCAAAGACAGTCCCACACATTTTCACTAGTCCCCTAGGTAGGAGCAGAACTTTCTCATATGGAAACCAGTAACTCAATGAATCTGTATCTACAAAGAGAAACAAAGACAAAATATTGATGATGAATGTTTAAGCTTCATATATGGTCCAAGAGGTGCGTGTGCTGGTTACAGTAGCCAATACTCGGACTGAACCAAGGACCCTAGCAATGGATGAATGGGTAGAGGACATGGGTTATTATTTATCAAGTGAAGTTTCACTCATCCAGGAAAATGGATGGAACTGGAATCTATCATAGTAAGTGAACAAAGCCAGACTGAGAAAGACAAATATGACACGTATTATTTCTCATGTGCGTGTATATATACACATACATATATATATATATATATATAAAATTTAAAAAATACCTAAAAATAGAAAGGAGACTTTTTAGAAAGAGGAGTAGTGATGGAGAAGGGAATGAAAGAGAGACTGGCTGGTGAGGATGCTGGGAATACATGATGGACATGAGGATGCTGGAGTACATGATATACATTCCATTACGTCCATTAGTTTGTACAATGAATCTGTATAAAGAGAAGCCTGCAACAAAAAAAGATATGTGTAAAGGGAGTGCATCTTAATAGCAAGATTTAACTCTGCCTCATCACAGGCTCCTTCTGAGGAAAGTGTACAAGTAGGCTTGCTACTCTAGCATCGAAGTGAGTATCTAGGGAAGAGGATAGAGATCATCACATTTAGCTTAGCTTTTGCTTCACTTCAGTCTTGCCTCCTCACTTGGGTCCACAGAAGGGGGAAAGGATTGTAGAGCAGTGTCCCCCGGGACTGATATGCCACATAGAAAGGCGGTAGGTGAAGAAACTCAAGTACCAGAACAGAGATGAATCAAGAGTCCAAACACTCTGAAGAGTTGATCTCTGGGGGCTGGAGAGATGGCTCAGAAGTTAAGAGCACTGACTGTTCTTCCAGAGGCCCTGAGTTCAATTCTCAGCAACCACATAGTGGCTCACAACTATCTGTAATGAGATCTGGTACCTCTTTTGGCAGGCAGGCATAATGGAGGCAGAAAGTCCAAACACTCAACAGAACAATACCCCCTCAGCAGGCGACAGTCCACATGGATGGGAGAAATGGCCGCAATTGACCCATGATCTCACTGACAGGTCAACACTACTATTTGGGCAGCTTCTCAATCCTTCTGTGATCATTACAATGGAGGAAAGAGGGGGTCAGTGGGGAGGGAGCCATAGGCATTCCTCACCTCCACTTTAGTCACAGCGAGTTCACATCTGTCTCTTTACCAACTTAGAAATGGACATGAAGGAGTTAGAGACAGCTGAGCTGGAAAAGCACTTGCCTCAAAGCACAAGGTCTCGACTTCAACCAGAGGTCCTCATGTGTACAGGTCAGCAATGGTAGCTCTTATTAGTAATCCCAGAATTTGGAAAGCAGAAACAAGAGATCTCTGGGGCTTGCTGGCCAGCCAACTTAAGTGTACTGGGCTGTCTCCTGTCTCAAAAAACAATTCCTGAGCACCTGACACTGAAGCCTAAGCTAACTGGTTTCTACACATTACACACTACACATTACACACTACACACTACACACACACACACACACACACACACACACACACACACACCACACCACACACATGAAAACCAAAAACAAACGTCGAGTCCCTCAGGGAGCCTAATGTGAATCTTTGGAAAGATGTGTTTAATTTAATTACTATAATCCATCCCCTTAAATATTGACCTAGACACCCTGGAAAAGAGAAAATGTGATTTCTTAACCAACATGCTGTCAAAGGATTGCTGGTCCTCCCATTAGCTAGCTAAGTCACTTAAATGCCTCCTGCCTCAGTTTCCTGGTCTGTAGGCATGAGAACTTTGTTCCACTAAGGCATCTCCTGGCTCTAATACTGAGCTGAATGGAGACTTTGTAAGATATTTGTGAGGAGGAATGCATCCATTTTCTCTGTTTTTCTTATGTATTAAATAATGTTTCTATTTCCCCCCCCAAAAAAAAAGTATCTAGGGACATTAATAAAAATCTAAGTTTTCATCTAGTCAAACACCAGGACTAAAGGAATGTTTACAAACAGGCAGCCGGCCTCAGCCCTTCGGTTTCCATGTTGTCTATCCTTCTAATTCTCTTTGAATCTGTCACCCTCAGGAGGTCTCTTTCCTCCCTTCCTAACTCAGCCCCAGCTGAGTTTGACATCCCTGAGAATGGCTACTATATATAAGACATTGTAGTTCAACTCATGGGGTAGGTAGGTACAAGTGAGTAAGACCCAAGCCCTGTAGTGAAAGCACCTTCTGTGTTTCAGACTCTGGCAGAAGTCTACAGGTCAGGTTAAGACATGGAAAAGCATGGCAGTGGAACACGTTTTTGGAGACCAGGGCATGAAACTCAACTGGAGACTTGGGACCCCGCCCAGTATCAAAGGCACAGTGCTAGACACGTTGGTTACATATAGCAGACCTAGTGCTAACTCATGCTGTGGAAGGACAGACCAACACAGAAGGGCTTTAGTGCCAGGGGGAGGGAGGACACTACCAACCAGGAAGAGATCCTACTTGACACTATAGGGACAGGTTGAGGAGAGGAATTAATTCCAGAGAGAAAATCAGTCTACTTAGTCGTGCAGGGCCAATCATGTAAGGCTCATTCTGGGGAGAAGAGGGTGGGAGACAGCATCACTGAGATGTGCTCAGGTAAGTAGTGCCCAAGTGGAAACCATATTCAGGAAGGATGAACAAGGGGGGAGGGGGGGTGGGGGGTGGGGATGCAGATTCAAAATTGACAGGTGTCTGCACTCAAGAGCTAAGAGCTGAGTGGGGGAAGAATGCAAACCAAGGCTAAAGAAACAAGCTGCTGAGTGAAGAGGAAGTGGGGGATTATGAGTTCTAGGCTAACATGGGCTATATAATGGGACCCTGTCCCAGAAACAAAACCAACAAAAAGAAACAGCACACAATGCCAAAATAAATCCAGGAGCATGAGAAAAAGCAAAGGAAACACACAAAAATTGAGCATGAGCCAAGCAAGGTAGGGCAGAGAGGGTCATCAGAGTCCTCGGAGCAGTTCCCGGCACTTCTGCAGAAGATGGCGGATGGTCCTTAGGAGCCCCACTGAGCAGGAACTGCACAGCAGAAGGAGGCACCTCGGACGACAGGGACATGTCCATCTTTTCTCTATTTTCTTTCCTTCTTTTTCTCCTTCCTGCCTTTGAGTTTGGAGAAGACGTGAGGAGACTTTCAGGTCAAGGAAAAGAAACAGGCCTGAGAATTACTATGGCTGCAGTCTATTTCCCAGGGAAACCAAACACATTAACTGCTGGTTAGGGGTCTTCATGTTCTGATAAGGGGATTGACTGTAGACGAGTCCATAGGGCATTTTCTCAATGGATGGCTGATGTGGGAGGGCCCAGTTCACTGTGGGTGGGGCCAACCCTGAGACTCTGATCCTGAGTGTTATAAGAATGCAGGCTGAGCAAGCCAGTGAGCTGCTCTCCTCCATGGTTTCTGCTTCAGTTCCTGCCTTGACATCCCCCAATGAAACAGCACGAATGAGTCCAGCATGGTGGCACACTCCTTTAATCCCAGCATGTGGGGAGCAGAGGCAGAGGGAACTCTGTGAGTTCTAGGCTAGCCTGGTCTACACAGCAAGTTCCAGGACAACTAGGTAACTATATAGTGAGACTCTGTCTAGGAGTGAGGGGGGAGGGAGGGAGAAGGAAAGGGGAAGGAGAGGGAAGGGAAGGGAGGAGATTACGTAAGATAAAATAAAATAAAGTCTCCCCCTCCCCCATGCCTTTGGTGATGCTGCTTTGTCATAGCAACAGACAATGGGGTTATGACCAGAAGAGGCAAATAATCACCTTCCACGAAAACTGAAATTAGGGAGACTGAGGAGCTGGGATGGCCACTGATCAATACAGATGTGCCATAAATACTATGACATCTTGAGCAGGAAAAGAAGCAGATGTGTTTGAAATTTGTGCCTCAAATGACAGGCGATTAGTGGCTTTGCTCCTGAGATGTGAACAAATTAACTAATAGGCTCCAAGTTGGACAGATGTAAAAATTTATTTCCCTCAAGAAGAGTACTGATTGTCTGAAGATTTTTCCAAATTAATTTATCACAGTATGGTTATGGGGACTGAACTCAGGGCAGGTTCTAAGTACATCCTCTACCCCTGAGTTACAACTCCAGACTATTTATCCAGTTAGAAGTGGCAGCATCACTAAAGAAAACTGAGCCAATAATACTGGCCTCAGATTCTGCAAGACATTATGCATAAATGCACTCTGTATGTTCATTCATTTTATGATGAAAACTTCATAATTATTATTTTACAGCGAAACTTAAAGAGTCTTTGAGTAGCTACAAAATTTCATTGTTACAGTGTAGAGTGGCATGGCCCCCAAATTCCAAGCATGAAGCTATTGAGACATATGGGAACTCTAGGAGGTAGGGCTGGAGGGGGATGTTAGTTCACTAGGAGTGTGCCCTGGCAGGGAAAGCGGGGCCTCAGCTCCACTTCCTCTCTTTCCTAAGATATCCTCCCTACCATGTTAGGCTGCAAGCTTGTAAAAGCTAACCTAACTCCAGGTTCCTGTGATGATGGCCATTCTCGTTTCCCAGAACAATCTAAAAACTGTCCCACTCCACTTGCTATGGTAAGCTACAAAAATAACTTCTTTATTTGCTTGGGAGAAGAAACGCTCTGTATTATGAAGCAATGATGGTGGTGGGGTATTAGGTTTGTTTTGTAAGGGCTTTATTTTCTTTTAACTTTTTGTTACATCTGAGCATCAAAGCATTTTTTCCAAGTTTACCGTTCCAGTATCTCAGATTCCAAACACGGCAACTAACTTTTCCTAAGGATTGAATGCTGCTTCATGCAATGCTTAATTTGAGTCAACAAATGATTAAGGCAACACCCTCAAATGCTTATCTCTCAGTGGAAGCAAAAGTAGCTAGCAGCTCCCGGCGTTCTAGAACTCAGTACCTGAGTTTGTCTCCACTTTGGTTTCCGAGGACAGTTTCACCTTTTATTATTGCTAGATTTGCATGTTGGTCCATCAAAGGCTCTGTCTGAGGGTCTAATTTTTATCCTACCATTGCCACAAAAAGCAAAACAGCTCTACATCTGGTTCACACTGTATGAGGCTGAGAGACAGTGTATACTGCAAAGTCATTCATGGTCCAGCAAGATGGTTCAGCGGGCAAGGTGTTTGCAGTTTGAGCCCCACCACTTGGGTTCTATTTACAGACAGCATGACGGAAGGATACAACTGACTGTAGAAAGTTATGCTCTGACCTCCATGTGTGTGCTGTGGTAGTCACACACACACACACACACACACACACACACACACACACTGCAGACTGCACACACACACACACAAAATTAAAAAAAAGTCATTTTATGAAAAATATGAATTGATTAAGTGTCTCATAAGACTCCAGGTTCAATAGTTTTTCTGTTTTGGCAAGCAAAAGATAAAGAGAGAACTCCGAAATGTGTCCTTGGCTACTAGAAGAGAAGGAAGATCCAGGGCACATGGGATGAAGTGAAGTCAATCTAATAATAAAATCCTCTTACTATCTAGTTGTCCTCTGACTTAATGGAGGGACTTGAAACCAAACAGCAGTGGCGTCAAGGACTTGAGCTACAGCGGATAACTGTTTGGCAGTCAGGAGTGGAAACTGACCAGAGGAAATGGGGTTTGGGGAGATGTCGGAAAGGTTGTAAGAGTCTCATTACAATTGCTTTCAATAGCTTAAAAGAAGCTGTTGATGTTTAACATTAGCGGTAATAATCTAAGAAAGACCAAATGGACAGACACTGTGTTGAGATATTTTAGGCAGAGTCATCAAGACATGGAAAGCATACTCTATTCACACTGACTGAACTTAGCCTGCTGCCAAAAAATAGGATTTGGAACAAATTTTGGACAAAAACTACTCATCTGTTTTGCAAGAAGGAATCAGAAGCACACTGGTAATCAGTAATTTTAAACTTGCCTATTAAGTCAGGATGCTGATCACTAACAGATGCATATAGTTGCAGATTTCTCTAACAATGTTGACCTGCCCTGTATTGCCGGTCTCTTCTGCTCAGGATCTATGTTTCTGAATTTCCAATCACATTCAATCTTAGTTATTTTAGGTACCTTAGTTTCTCTTAACTAGTCAGATATTGATTTAGAAGTAAGCCCAAAGGAAGATCCCAAGACAGGTCTTGATATGCAATGTAAACTAAGCAACAGGGGCTGGCCCTAAGTAGTCAATGGAAAATGCTCGTTGTTAGACACTAGTTGGGACGCTGGATAACAAGACTCTGAGTTTGTACTCAGGGATTTTGGCAGAGGGCATGGGTTTTAAGACACACTTGTAAAAGGCAAATGGGCTCTCAGGGTCCCTCACAATGCATTTCAAGAACTAGTTCATACTGGAAACTAAAAACAATATCCTCCCCTTATCCTGGGAAGACACATCCCAAGGCCAGCAATAGATGCTTTGAAGCTGCAGACAGCAGCAAACTCCATAACTCAATGCATTTCCATCTTAACTAAGCACTTCTCAGGTACCAGGACTGTCATTTTGGCACTATGAGATGTCACAGCAAAGCTAGCATCCATTTCTTTTTCCTTTTCCTCACACTTTATGGATGTAAGATTTGTTCTTACCATGGAGTGTAGCAAACAAAAATTCTTTTGTGTTCAATATTGAACTGAGAACTTCCAAGCTTTCTATTTAGAGGAAGTATTTTACAGTTTCTCTCTGGCTTATGCAAACACAAATACCACTACTCTTGTATGCTGTTAAAATAGAGGTACTTGGGGGCAGAAGATACCCTGGCCAGGGAGGCCTTCAACATGGACCTGAAGAAAGGGGGTGAAACAAATTGGGGGTGGGGACAAGAAACACAAGGAAGAGAGCAAGACAAAATTTTCTGATCAAGCTCTAAAGCTTTATTTTTTCAGCCAGTAGTTAAATAGGGACTCAAGGTGGGAAAATGTATGTAAGCATATAGGGTAGGGGAAATCCACAGTTAAAAGGTGTTTTGCTTTGGAAATCTATCTATTATCAGTCAGTTGCCTGAAGGGAGTCACTAGTTGTCTGGGAAGAGACTTAACTCATAGTAAAAGGAGAGTTCATGGCATAGCTTAAGACAATAGGGTTTTTAGCCTTCCAGCTCTGGGCAAGGACAGATAGCTCAGAGGTTAAGAGCACTGACTGTTCTCCTAGAGGTCCTGAGTTCAATTCCCAACAACTACATGGTGGTTAACAACCATCTATGATGAGATCTGGTACCCTCTTCTTGTATACTGTATACATAATAAATATTAAAAAAAAAAAAAACAGAGGTACTTGAACACAAGCAAAACCATACTGTAGTACTTGAACTCTTGATCTGACTACTGAGTGACTAATAGGATAGGAGACAAGGCAAAGATACAATGGACAAGAGGTTGATTCACATTTGTGAGCTTGACAGAGATGGATGGATAGTGTGCAATTTAGAATTTTGAGAACTGTTTGCTCCTGGAACTTTTTATTTCATATATTAGGGGTACCAATGGCCACAGGTAACTGAACTAGGAGGTGACTTCTGCAGAACAGACGGAAACATGGTATGCACTCAGATGTCTTATCTAAAGGTGGCAGTGATAATATAATAATTGAATAATTACACATCACTATGAAGGAAGCTGTATGTCTGCTTCATATTCTAGCTAGAACTAGAAGTGGGGAACACTACAACTACATGTCACAATCCACTGCTACAGAGGCTTTTTAAGGCCTATTAAAGAAAACTTACTTCCTTCTGGAGAATGAAATCTCTGGCCTGGGTGGAAACTTACATACCATGTGGACACATCAATGAATAGATCACCCCTCAGAGAGGCAGAACTACCCCCAGGAAGGTGGATTTTCCCTAAACCATGCTAAAGAGACAGGAAAGAGGATGTACTTTGTATTCCCAGATTTCCAGCCTCCCCTAGAGGTGGAGAAAGGTATAATCTTTTGCACAAATGTAGCCATGAAACTTCCTTAGTCTGCTGGCTTTTTTGAATTTCTTAGACAAGTGTTACCTTTTTAAAGCATGCTTTGCCTAACATTGCATGCTTCCCATCTTCCCCCTCCCGCCATACAGCTAGCTCCTCACTTAGCCACATGGATTAACCTCCATGCCAGCATATAAATGGCATGGCATTTCCCCTTCTCTTTTCCATTCTTCTCCAGCTAGCTGGTGAGATTTACAGTTCATAATTCTTTCAAACTCTAATAAAATTTTCCTTGAGCTTCAATATGAAGATGTTTTTAAATTCTTTTATTAACGGGGACTAAGAATCTCCAGCAGGTGCCCCAATTTTTCCCAGCTCCATAACAAGCTTACTGGTAATACTTACTGGTTAGGTATTTCTCAAAATATGGGCTTTATTTAGGGAATTAAGAAATGAGCACACGTATAGAAGAGCCATTATTATGCAGGAAGTCTTCAAAAGAATTTTGACAATTCCCTTAGAAACTGAACTGTTTGTCTCCAAACAATGGTGGAACTATGGAAACAGACTTACGCTGCAGAAGAATTCACCTGTGATGTTTGTATTTCTTAAGTCTAGAGAGGCAGGGAAATGTCAATTGGAACATATATATTGTTTTAGGCTTGGAACTAAACTTTAGAAATTTAGCAACACCTTTTCCATGCCTTCCCCCCCTTCCCCACCCCCCCCCACCCCCCGCCGTTTTAAAAGCTAACAGGAAGCAGGTCTGACGACTACATATATAGTCGATGAAAGCATTTCATTCAAACCATGAACCAAAAATAAATTGAAAAAGCAAATGCTAGTCAACTAAGTAAGAAGCACATAGACTTCCTCACCTAACTATGACATGAAAAAGAACAAAATAAGCTTGCAAACAACATAACACAGATGTGAATACAACCTTCTGTTTGTCATTTCTGCCAATCTTTTCCTAGCCCCACTTCAAAGTCTTCCCAACCCTTCACTTGCTCATAAAACACTCCCCTGTAATAACTGATGTCCTTGTCATCTCTTTGGCATTTTGGTGGTACCAAAAATGAGCCTGACCACTGTTGAGCACATTCTAAGCACTTCACATATGCTAATTCATTACACACACACAGAGAGAAACCAAGGTAGTTACCTTGCTACCACCATGTTACAGTCAGAACAGTGAGGTGAACTAACTCACCCTGTGCAGCAGGAGGCAAACCTCCAGGGCTCACACTTCGTCACTCGTCAATCAGTTTTTGCCACAAGTGTTTTCACTTACTGCTGAATTATTTTACCATTCTCAGAACACTTCATTGAGGTGATAGGTTGGGGGGGGGCAGTATGTATATACCATGTTCAAGGCACCAGGCTCCATCCCTAGTGTATTTGTGAATGCATGAAGAAAATCTCATTGATTATGACTGTTTAGATTGTATCTCCTGCATTCTTCCCATCTAGGTGCCTGGTGTCATGTGGGCTGTCTTGGCACACACTCTCTTTACCATCAGATTAGCCAGATATTTCTAGGTTATCATTGAGGTACCATTTCATATACACTTCTGGATATGAATCTTTAAATAGCTTTACACTCCAATGTATCTGCTCAGATATCCTAGAAATATTAAAAATCAAAACTTTCAAACTCTTTGACCATAGCAAGTAACTCCTTAACAGGAATGAGGGGAAAGGAAAGTGTGTCCTCTTAAGACGGATGGATGGGGGGACCGGACACATGGCTGTCCTCAGATTCCAACTCCCATCTTGCTGAATAGTATACCACTAAATGCACTGCAAAACTATATGGGGGGGTCAAACCTTTGTACCCAAAGCTCTGACGTCCAAAGCTTTAGAAGGACAAAATAAACTTGTCATGTTTCTGACCTCTGTATTTCTGGCATCACCCAAGGCAAAGTTTTCAGGGTTAGGGAACATGGCCACTGGTCAGTAACCAGGACTTTTCTTCATACTGTCGCGTTTATTCATTTCTTCACCCAAATCAGAGACTATCCTTTCCAATACAGCAGCATCTCTCCCAGATGTGACGAGTCACACGGGTGTATTTTTATTGCTACTTTGTCATGTGAGTAAGAAAAACTCTGGAGCTTGTTCCCAGTCCCTGGGCTAACTCTGTTTTTGACATTTTTCTCCAAATGTCAACTTTTCCAGAGAATTCTTTTCATTAATAATTATTCTTTTCACTCCAGGTGAAAAATTAAAGCTTGTTAGTAAACTGCTATCACTAATTGGAGACAATTTTGCATCTACTACATATTCCGACATTGTCATTTCATTCTTGTGGCTGACTAAGAAACAGTATTTTTTTAATATAATTTATTTATTTGTATTTTATGTATTTCAAAACACTGGTGTTCTGCCTGCATGTATGTCTTTGTGAGGGTGCTGGATTCCCTGGAACAGGAGTTACGGACAGCTGTGAGCTGCCATGTGGGTTTTGGAAATTGAACCCAGGCCCTCTGGAAGAACAGTCAATGCTCTTAACCACTGAGCCATCTCTCCATCCCAGGAAACAGTATTTTTTTTTTTAAATAAACCAAACCACAATAAAAATCAATCCTACATAAAGTATTTCAAAGTTCTAAAAATGGCCTGCACATATTCTAGAAACATATTTTTTTTAATATTTATTTTCATTTTTTATGTGAATTGGTGTTTTGCCTGCATGTATAACTGTGTAAAGGTGTGAGATCTTGGAATTACAGACAGTTGTTAGCTGCCATGTGGATGCTGGGAATTGAATTCAGGTCCTCTGGAAGAATAGTCAGTGCCCCCAACCACTGAGCCATCTCTCCAACCCCGAAACATGTATGTTTTAGTATGATCAAATCGCCCAAGTTTGTAAATTAAAAACCAGATATTTCAAATTATAAATATGTACACCTCTCACACACATACACACACCTCTTAATTCTTACTAGTATTTGGCAGCCCAAATAAAAGTTCTTTTTGTATTTCCCTGTATTCGTCATCACTGTTGAATTTTCCAATCACAACAAAAAGTGTTTGGTTAATTGAGAGATGACAGTGTTGTTGTGAACTGTAAATTTGTCATTACTGTTTTTCTTCACTGATCAACCAAAATTACGGTTCATTAGCTCTCCGTAAAAATGACATACTTGTATCATTTAGCTTATTTATTTAAATATAGGTCTATGCTTTTTAAAAGGTCATCATTATCTACCAGTACTAATTTGCTTATGCAGTGGGCTGTGTTTTCAAGCTTCCTATCATACCTGCTAGATACCTGTCTCAGAAGACATTGCCTGAATTCTCCTCTAGCATAGCATTAAGGCTTATGACCCAATGGGACTGGCTGCATAAACTGCCTCGTCTTTAGCCTCTGAGAAGCGGCTTAGCAAGGACCAGGCTGATTAGTGCTGGGAACAATAATCAATGACCATACTCATTGTGTTAACGAGGCTCGTGACTTCATTAAGTCAAATGCAGTAAATAATATGTGTTAAAAGTTGAGGTTTAATATCGGCCTTATACGCCTTGAGTGGGTTCTCATTTGTGGGAAGCATTGCAGGGGAAGAGAAACATCTCCCGACTCAGCTTAGTGATGCTGCAACAATTTCAATCCTTCTAACTCTGAACAAAAGCAAATGAAAGGTTCTTCCTCCATCCCCAGCCCACCCCGGAGCTGAGGTGAGGGGGGGAAAAAAGAGCAGGGCTGACTGGAGATTCTCTTCACTGTTCCTTCACAGTGGGGAGTAGACAGGGGGAGGGAGGGGACACAGAGGTGGGGTGGGGGTGGGGGTGGGGGGGGGATGAAGAAAATATTTACATCTTTAAACAAGGAGAATGACAACTGGCTAGAAGTAATTTGCATTCTTTTAGCAGACCCAGAGTTAAAAAAGAAAGCCTTCCTAAAGAAAAAATACACTAGTCTACTTCAGTTCTTTCTTTTGGGGCAAATTCACCCAGGCTCAAAGTATTTGAAGGAGGACCCTGGCTGTTAAACAAGACATACAGAGAGAAAGCAAAGCAGTTACCATACATTTAAGCATCTGCTTTCAAAATGCCTTGTCATAAAGGAAAGCAACGCGATTCTGCAACCGATAAGCTGTACATGGAAAACAATGAACACATCACTCTAAAAAAAAAAAGCATGAGGTAAAGTAGTGATCTAATCGATGCTGTCGCTGCAAGATAGCTTCTTTGTTTTCTTTTTGGAAAAATAAAACATACTTCCACTAGAATAATCTACAGCATCAGTTAGCAAGACCCAAAAAAAAAAAAACCAACCTCTGCTATGTGAAAACTACTGATTTGTTATTGTGCACGTACGAGCGTGCATGAGTGTGCACGGGGCACCAGGAGGACAACTTTGGGCACTGCTCCCCAGGAGGGACCATGCACTTTGCTTTTAGGAGACAAAGTCCCTACTGGCCTTTGAGCTCATTGAGTTCCCAAGGCTGGCTGGCCAATGAGTCCCAGTGATCCCCCGTGCACTTCCCCAGACCTGAGATAAACAGCACAAGTTACCATGCTCAGCTTTTTAATATAGGTTCTGGGGATCAAAATCAGGTTCTAATGCTTACACAAGCACTTCATGGCCAGACTGAATGACTTCCTCAGTTTCCTGTCTTAGCTTTAACCCTTATCTGGTTCTGAGTAACTACAGACTAAATAAAAGTCCTAGCAGCTGGCTGTTCAACACTAAGGCCACCAAATGATGACACTGGCTTCGGAAGAAAGAATCTCATATACTGTTTCACAGATCCTGGGAACTCCTAGAATCAGAAAAAAGGAAGAGAGAGGATGGAAGGGAAAAGACAGGAACAGTAAAAATAAAGAAGACGGGGATGGAGAGATGGCTCAGAGGATAAGGGCACTGACTGTTCTTCCAGGGTCCTGAGTTCAATTCCCAGCAGCCACATGGTGGCTCACAACCATCTATGATGATATCTGGTACCCTCTTCTGTATATTGTATACATAAATAAATCTTTAAAAAAAAGATGAAACACATGAACTCTAATGAAGACTATAGCTGATATTAAAAGTTCCAAATGCACAATTAAATTCTAACATAGATGCTAGCCTGTCCAGAAAATTGAAGATGATGCAAGCAAGGCTAACCACACAGGAGCAGGGATGCACTTGAAAGGATGTTTGACCTTGGTGCAGAAGTCAAGCTGCAGATAAATGCAAATACACAGATATGCACCGTGAACACTCCACTCTACGCTACAACCCACACTGCTTTATAGGCTGTAACAACATTGATATTCCTTCAAGCTTTGTCATCCATCCCTGTCTCAAGAAAGATGAATTACAGAATTTCAATAAGCTTTTACATGTGATCTAGACCTATTTCCATGTGGACATTTCCTTTATACTTAAAACACGGTACATTTTATTTTATCTGTATGGTGTTTTGGATGCATGTATGTCTGTGTACCACATGCATGCTTGGTGTCCCAGGAGGGCATAAGATGACATCTGATCCCCTGAAAATGGAGGGTTGAAAGCTGCCATATAAATGCTGGGTTTTGAATCCAGGTCCTCTGGTAGAGCAGCAGTTCCAAAACCATCCCTGCCACCAGCCCTCCCCCATGTGTGCGTTTCTTAAAATAAGCATATTTCTTTAGTTGTGACACTTTTTAAAATAATAGAAAAAAGGTGCAAGTACTTAGAAATAGTATTCTTTGTATGTAGAAGAAAGAAACACAGCAAGAAAGAAAAAGAAATTTTGTGAATTCTACTTTCAACTCTCTTTTTTTAATATTTATGTTATTATTTTATATGAATTGGTATTTTCCCTGCATGTATAACTGTGTAAGAGTGTCAGATCAGATCTTGGAATTATAGGCAGTTGTTAGCTGCTATGTGGATGCTGGGAATTGAACTCAGGTCCTCTAGAAGAACAGTCAGCGCTCTTAACCGCTGAGCCATCTCTCCAGCTCTCAACTCTCTTTCTAAGAAGTGAGGATTTAACCAAAGACAACTTCAGAAACCCAAGTTAAAGCCTTGCCTATCACCTGATGAAGAAAAGTGGTTAGGGAGAAGCAACCTTCTCCAGGGATGATTTCCCTAAATGGTCACCCGATACCAAGTGGTCAGCCCGGAAACATAAACACATAAGCAACACTAAGCAAGCTCAACGAGCTGTATTTATATATGCATTCATATATATTATAATTAAAGAGGCTATAAATTTGAGAGGGAATGGGAAAGGGTCTACACAGCAGAGGTTGGAGGGAGAAGTGAGAAGAAAATTATTTAATTGTGCTTTAATTATATATATCATATGTATATTTATACAGTTATATATATGAACACACTCACATACACACAAGAGTTGCCTGGTTAAAAATTTGGGGGAGGGGAAAGTTGAAACATTCTCTCTCTTAATAGAGGAAATGTTTTACTGTGGTGTCAAATGAGCTTTTAGGTGTTTTTTATTAATCAACAATTTAGAGAGGCTGCAAATTTATGGAATCCGCAAGTCTCTACAGTTATTAACAAAATTACTTTGTCTAAACATAATCACTGGGACCGCTGAGATAGCTTGGTGGGTAAGATCAAGCCTGATGATGAGTTAGTTGATTGTTGGGACTCACAGGCTGGGAGTTAAGAATTGACCACCACCGATTGTCTTCCAACTTGACACAGGAATTGCAGCAGGTCACACACACACACACACACACACACACACACACACACACACACACACACAATAAAGACACAAATAAAACACAGAAAAATACTCCATAAACTTAAAATATACTGTTTATATGACTGTCTTAATGTGGCATGCATATGTTACAAAATCCTTTTATAATATTGAGACTCTCTCAATCAAATCATAGCTCTGGAAGACATGAGTAACATTATTCACTCTCTTAGATAAGCACATATCATAACCTCTACAAGTTGTAAGTACTCCTGGCACACCACATGGTGGACCCAACATGGTGCTGGGTGAAATAACAATTCCTAGCATATAACAGCCATGGCCGTGTGGTAGGTAAAGCCAACATGGCACCAAATACGAAGGGCATGCCCCTAAGCGTGGCTATGTGGATCCATGCCCACCCCTTTTCTTAAAAAGAAAGGCCGTGTGACAGTCCCCTCTCTCTTCTCTTTCTCTTCCTCCTCCCCTGCTCTTCTCTGGGTACTCGCATCTCGGTAACTCCCTGAAATAAACTCTCCTGTGGCATCTGGTAGTGAGTAAATGTGTCTGTCTCTCCCCATGCATAAAAAAATGAGCAAGTGAAGATCCATGAGTTGCCAGTACTAATGCTCACTGAACTGGTTTTGCTGTTAACTGCATCCACCTGAAGTGTCTTGTTCAGATTTTAATTCCCTGACTCTTATTTGGTTACTTTTTCCTTCACACCCCAGAGTTTTACTTTGAATGATGGAGGATTTGCATTAATATTTCCAACTGTATGGAAGCTAACACACAGAAAGGCTAGCTAAATGAGAAACAAACAAGCTGAAAATTAATGATAGAAGGTTAATTTAACTTTTCAAATATGCAAGAGAGACTTTAAAAGGAAATGATATATTCTAGTGCTGAATGTGAAATCTAGGGGCCTTATGCATTCTAAGCAAGTATGCACTACTGAGATGCATGTCCAGCCCTAGATATTTATTTGAAATACTTAATATCCATGGGTTACTTTTAAAAAATCAAGTCAAAGTTTAGGTAGTCCAGAATTAAATTTTAAAATCTTCAAATAATGCTTGTAGATATTAGAAGGACAAAATTTAAAGTTAGAAGACTTTAAAATACTGCTACCCTAATCATTTTACCACTGACACAGGAAAAATTTCAGATGATAAAACACATTTAGGTTTGCCTCAATACTAAACAAAAATATTTACTATAGATTTCTGCATAGTACAAGTATGTCTCTGTATTTTCTTGAAGTTCCCCAATTTTGAATTTTTTGTCAGGCAGTTCATCCATCTCCATTTTTTTAGGGTAATAGTTTGCCCACCTAGTGACATGTCTCCCTGGACACTCTTGCTCTTGTGGTTATGGGCCTGTATCTGTGCACTGGAAGAAGGACCCATTCTAATTCTCACATGTTGGCTTTATCTGGAAATGTCTTACAGTAGTAATCATGTCCAGGGTTTCTGGTCAGGCCATCTGGTATCATCCCTAGGCCCGAGATTACCATGGCACCAGCCTGGAATTTTGTGGCCACAGAAGCTGGCATAGTGGTAAATTAGAAATACATGGCAACTGAGGCTGACCCCGTCTTGGGGTCTGCTTCCACTGAGGATTGTCAAGAGCCAAAGGTTTCTCATTTAGCCAGACTAAAGATGAATGTGCTGTGAAAGACATTGCTTTCTTGACACTGGGCCATGTCTAGAGCTCAGTTTGGAAGGTGATCTATTATCAAAGGCTACGGACAGCTGCTCATTGCTAGATGTCTATTGGGGTGAACTTGGTGTCATGGCTCCAGAAAAAGCCCTACACTTATTTCCAACAGTATTTGGTTCTACAGTATCTCTCTCCATACCACAGTACAGATGGTAACTGAGGTAATGTAAAACTGTCCTTCCAACCTTCTCCCAAGCACCTTAATTGCTGATGTGAGGAATTCTCTATTTTCCTTAGTTGCTTGCGAAGATGTTTTTAAACACAAATAGTTGTTGAAAATAACATTTCTATGGGATCATTTCTATGAGTCCTATTCTGCCTCACCACCATACTGTTCTGCCTTCTGCTCTCTTCATGTGAGACAAAACTTATAGCTTGGTATGGATGTGTATGCAAGACAGGCATCTACCTCTTCCTTTCTTTCTTTTGGAGACAAAGTCTTGAGTGGCCCAAGCTGGCCTAGACGTTATGATCCTGAAACACTGGTCCTCTTCCTAACTCTCTGGAATAATGGGATTATAGGCAAGCACTGGTTTTACACCTTGTTTTCTTTCAGTTTCTTCTGAATATTTGTCATTCTCTGTCATGGAGTCCTTATAAAAACTACCGTGAGATACAGTGTATATAGACAGTGAGTGGGTGAGGGGAAATCACCAAATAAATACCTGATAATATGAAATAAGCAAGTAGAGGATCACCACAGAGACCAACCCTCCTGCATGTTGACACAGCCTCAGCACTCACAAGCACCTTTGTGCTCCGGTATGTTCTTGAAATTCCTCATTTTTGAAAATGAAGCTACATGTTGTCAATTTATTTTAGGCTCAAAAAAATTTAATGGAGCATTTCTGTGAATGTTTCTTTAACACATTCCTCACCAAAATATATAAACTAATTTCTAGATGGGCATCGAGCATAACTAGTCAGGGCCCTGCATCCTTCCTCAGGCCCTCTTCTCTTCCCTTGTGTGCTGGAAAGCTTTTCACTGCACACTAATCCCTCACTAAAACCTTACCTTTATTTAAAAGTTTTATTTATTTATTTCAGTGGGTGTTTTTGCTTACATGTATGCACCCCGCATGTGTGTTGTGTCTACAGAGACCAGAAGAGGACATCAATGTTAGTTTTTTGCACGTGGTGCGTGAATGGAATCTCAACACCGGGAGTACCACATGAGAGTTTATTAAAGCAGTAGGCAGAGGTAGGGGTGGAAGGGAGCAGAGAAAGAAGAATGAAGAGGGAGGAGGAGGAGGAGGAGGAGGGGGCTTGTGTGAGCACTTTCTTTAAGAGGGTGGGTGGGCCCATGTTTGTATAGCCACACCCAGGGGCATAGTTGACTGTTACATTCCAGGTGAATGCAAGCTTTGGAAATCCTTACAATCAGGAACCCCAGAAATAAATCAATTTCCTATTTTTTAATGATAATCTTTAATGATAAATGTTTCCATAGACAGTACATTCTCACTGTTTCTCTAAAAAGCCAAATACTAACTAGTATCTTGAGGGTATGGATATAGGAATATTAAAATATGTTTGAGAAGTATGGAACATTTTTCAGAGAGCTGGGGTCCTAAAAAATCTAATGGCTTCCAGAGCCACCCTGAGCCAGTGGCTTTTGGGTCCTTGTTTAGAGAATTGGAAGAAAATGAAATTTATAAACCATGGAGAGTTGAGTTCTAGAGAGAAGTTTAGTATAGATTCCTATACGGGGTCAGGGGAGGGGAAGAGGAAGAAAAGAGAAAGAAGAGAGAAGGAAGGAAGAAGGGGAGCTTTTGCTTTTGTTTTTGTTTGTTTTTGAGACAGGGTCTCACTATGTAGATCAGGCTGGCTTCTAACTTACCTAGATTTGCCATACTCAACATCAGGTGTCACCATGGCAGACTCCAGGTGAGGTGTGGGGAGGGAGATCAGCTGGTTCCTCTAGTGAGTTCCCCCAGGTGGCCACACGTTCTCTCAGGGCCAGTCAGTGGACATGAACAGCCTTCAGGCAGAGGCGCTCATGGGGAGAAACAGGAAGCAAGGCTTTCCTGCTTCAACATTTTCAGAACTACTGCTTTAGGGTCCCTGTCCCTCTGAAAATACTCTCCCTGTTCTACATTTACAGCCCCCTATATTCCCTTTCCAGCTTAAAACAACTTTCTCAGAATGAAGAGAGATCAACTTTCAGAATGGAATGACCAACCCTTCAAACGAGTGCCTGTCAAGGTAACAGCGGTGAGCTCTCCAGCCCTTTATCATAGACTTGCTGCTTCCTCAAGTCCTCGGGCTCTCTGCTGGAGCTGAAATATCCTCACAACAAGGAGAATATTAATGTGTGTTGAATTTTTTATCAATGCATGTGACTTTGAATCCCACCCTTGAACTCCTAGGGATAGCTTAAGCCTGACATAGTGTGTGTATTCACATACAAACATGGACACCCTGGCCAATTCTTTTTATTAACTTCAGATAAACTGAAGAATGAGTACAATGGGGCCCAGGGTGTGTTAGCATATTCTATATGGCACCATCTATCAGGGCTAGTAGAGAGGTGTTTGTGTCCCAATAGCAAATAGAGTTCTTCTGATGGACCAGGCTGCAGCCTGGATGCCCTGGCTATTGTGACAGCTTGATTCTTGCTGTGCTGTCACCAGACCAGGTCAACGTTCCCACACCACCCAGAAGGAGCGCGAAGAGGCAGTTTCAGGGGAATCAGCTCCTCTGTGAAAGAAACCCTCCCAACAGGCAATGGAAAAATGAGCCTGAAGCAGTAACTGGGGTCCTTTGAAAAGTGGGTTTAAAAGGCCTCCTTCCCGGCCCATCCCATCTGCTCTCTAACCCTCCCATTAACCCCCAGAGCCTCTCCTACTTGCTGCCTTCCACAGAACTTAAGCAAGAGACAAAAGACACTCAGTAGAAATGGAAGGACTGGAGAATGGCTGAGGCAAAGCTGAGGGGCTAAATGAATAAATCTCCACATTTCCTAGACAGGCAGACCCCGTAAACCACCATGATTCACAGATATTTTTAAATTGAAAATGAGAGGCAACGCCCTTTAAAGTGGACAGAAGGCTCACGGGCTGCCTGATGGGGCTGGCTGCCTGAGCAAGAGCAAGTTTCTCACGTTCCTCCAAGCACCCTACGATGTTAAAAATGATCTCAAATGTGTATTTTATTTTTCCCTCTGTGAATTTACATTTGAGCTTAACTGAACTGACTGATAATTGGTCACCCTTTGTCTTTTTCAGTGTGGCACTTAGTCTTTAGTTTGCATTTCCTGTAGTCTGTGGTAGGATATATGCTGTTTTAAACCCAAGGACTGCAGATATAGATGGTGGGTAAAGATCTGTGAACCAGAAGTAAATTCGTATAAGGAACATACAAAAAAGACTGTTCTTCAGTCAGACTTAAGCCATTACTTTTTTCTATGGAAGAAAAGGCACAAGTTAAGAAAAAGGCACCGCCAAAGACCTTCTGCCCAAATGTGCATCTCCATGAAGTTTCCTGCTGAGTGCATATGAATGCACTGGGATCTGGGAAAGGGATCCAAATAGGATTTCAAACATCCAAAAATTTTAACTCAAACATTTAGGTATTTCACCATGCTGCTATTCATTCATTCACTGATTTTTTTTTTTTTTTGTCTTAGTTTAAAGAGATGCTAAACAAAAGGAGGGAAGCTCTACATGTATTTACATTCCACAACTAAGCTGCCCTCCCCATCCCCCACGTCTGTCCTCCCTCAGAGCTAAACAAACCGTAAACTCTAGCCCTACATGGAGGACGAAGAAGCACGTATGTTAAGAAAGTTCCTCTCTTCCTCAACAAAGCAGAACTAAACAGCATACTGGTTAATGCATTCTAGCCCCCATCTATTTTATGATTTGTACTTGAAGATACTAATATCTGCACAGAAGACTAAGGATAAGACCACAGCCTCTAAGAGTTTGGTATGAGGCCCATTCAACGGCATTTGGTCAATGAAATACTTCTGGCATCTTCACTAACAAATTTAATGAAAACATTAACGTATAAGATCAAATAACTGGATGGTTAACTACAGAATAATAATTTCTAAATGCTAACTATCTAAATTCCCAAGCAAGAACCCTGAATAAAACATTTAAATTTTAGTTACAATCCTTTAATCCAGCTAAAAAGTATGTGAATTTGCTACCTCATGGTAAAGTTGCTCATGCACATCTCTGAATGACCTGTCCACACATCAGCTTTTGTCTGTGCAGCTTGACCCTGCCTTGGAAATTAGACTGAAGCAATTACCCAATGTTCCTTATTTTTAAGACATTTGGAATGACTATTTCTTGGGAAGCTCTCTCTTAGCAAATGAACTAGTTAGCCAAGACTATTCATAGCAACTTTAAGTAGTACTTGGTAACACTGCAGAGGCTGTACCGACAAGTCCACTTGTTGAAAAGATTTTGTAAATTAATATACGGAACAATAGGCTAATATTCTGAGATCATAACGTAATGGGATGACCTAAGTCTCTAAATCTGTCTACAAATTCCCAAATTTCAAATTAGATCCACTGTGTTTATATAATTCTAGAAATACAATAAAATTCTAAATTTGATAAAAGGATGTGACTATAAAAATATAGCACTGTGATGACCATGCCACCATAAGCCTTTATAAGTATATATACCCCACTCTGTCAAATATTTAGAGCAAACAGTGGCATTTCTAATTCGGTTGTTAGATACTGAAGAATCAAGAAGGAATTTAAGTGCTGTGTATAAGAAAAGACTTATAATTTCACAAAATGCATATGAAAACCTTAAAGCTTTTCATCTACAGCACACTTTGCAATTATTATCTTCTTCTCACATCTCAAAAGCAAATTAGCAGTTCTCAAATGAGATGCCCCAACACCAGTCAAGACAGAAGCGCTGAGCTTCGTTAAAACTAGTCTGACAAAAACTAAATATATCTATCGAGCTAAGAGAAACACAACCAACATACCAAAATTAATACAAAAAATATTAAATTCACTTCTAAACACATCAGTCTTCAATACAAAAATGAGCATTAAAAATCAACTGTGAAGGTTCCTTCCTTCCCCCTCACAAGATCAGTAGAAATTAACTACATGAGGAAGGTGAATTTGTACCCAGGTAATGAGGGAGGCTCTCCTGTCACCGCCCTATCAATGGATCTTTCACCACAAGCCAGTAGTAAGCAGTCAACTTCCAGCAGAGACTCCAAAAGGAAAAGAGACTCATCTATCTTGACAAGCCAGGGAGGTCTAACGGAGCTACAGTTCTTACTCTGCTAATAGTGGGGTGATACTACCCAGCAAGGGTCAATGTAGTCCTAGGTGGGGGTTAGGGCTTCCAAATTCAGTCAGCTGTAAAGAGGCAGGGAAGTGTCAGCAAGCATCAACTAAAGAGACTGAAAAAGTATCAACTGGAGTTTATTTTTTTAAAAAAATCAACTGCCTGTGGGGCAAGAAAAATGGCTCAGTGGTTGGTTAAGAGCACTGGCTGCTCCTCCAAAGGATGCAGGTTCAATACCCAGCACCCACAAGGTGGCACACAACCTCCGTTAATTCCAGTTCCAGGGGAATCACTTGACCTCTTCTGGCCTGTATGGGCACCAGGAATGTACATGGTACACATACATGCATGCAGGTAAAATATTCATACACATCTAGAAAAAAAGTCACAGCCGTATGTCGAAAATCTAGTGGAGAATCACTCCTTGTGCATGAACCAGGACAATTGCAACCTGGATAAGAAAAGTTAATACGCATTAATACCAAGATATCTGACATACTTGACAGGATTTTTAATCAACTACTACTAAAATATTTTCTCTATAGTTTTGGTTTGAGACAAAGACTTTCTATGTAGCAAAGGCTAACCCTAAATTTATGATCCTCCTGCCTCAGCCTCCTGAGTATTAGGATTATATGTATGTGTCACTACGTTTGGCTATGAAAAAGTCTTAATAAGCAACTATAAAATTCATGACAGAAAATAAAAATTAAAAAAAAAAACTGTCAGGAAATAGAAAAACGAAAGCAACCATCAATTTTACAATTTAACAATACATAACTGAAAGCAATGCCCCCGAATACACTCGGAGGAATTGCAGTAGGCCAACTGAATTCTCCCAAGAGCAATCCAGATGACTCAATCTGAACAATAAGGAGACTATGAGGAAGCCTATTGTGGGGCCGATGAAAGGCAATGAACAAATGTAAACAGTGGCCACAGCTCCAGGAGTCCAGGAGACAAAAACCATCTACCGCCCTTTGTGTCTGGAGCCCAGGAGGAAAAAGGAAAAGAGAGTGAGGAGGATTGTCTCCTCCCTCCTTCCCCAAGACATAATGGCAGAACAGGGTTTGCCTCACATGCATAAGGTCCTGGGTTTGCAAATCCTTAACTTCCAGAAAAGGAAAACCGAGAAGTAGTGAGTGAATAGTTCCTTAATCTGCCAAAAGACACAAACCTACGGAGTCAGAAAAGCTTCAAGAAGCCTGAACAATCAAGAAACCCAAGAGACTCCATCCTGTGACACCATCAACAAACTTTCAAAGTCAGTGACAAGGAAGGAAAGGAAGAAGAGCAGGAAGAGCCATATCACCATTTCTAAAAAATGAAGAAGTGAAAATGTTGGGTTCCAACCAGAAACTGTACAAGAGAAGCTGTGCTAGCCGGAAGGGATTGGCACCACCTGTTCTATAGGAAAGGCCTTTCAACTGGCACGTCACTCTCAGTGAAAACATCCTTTAAAAACAAAGGGGAAATAAAGGCATTCTCGATGAAGGAAGATGCAGAATGTGTTACTAGTGCACCTGCCCTAAAATAATGGCCAAAGAAAGTTCTCAAATGACAGGAATGGTAACAGATATAAGCTGAAACAACAGGAAGAAAGAAAAATGAAAACATGAATAAAAACAATGTACTTTTTTTTTTTCTCGTTGGATAAACTGTTTATGGTCAAAGCTAATTGTTACTGCTTGGTGTGGCACTCAAACAGAAGATAAAAAAAAAAAAAAAAAAAAAAAAAAAAAAAAAAAAAAAAAAAAAAAAAAAAAAAAGCAGGCATCTTCAGAATTGAAAGCTGAGATGAGGAAATGCAAAGTTCCTTGGGGCTGGATAACTGAACCAAGAGGTCAGTTAACCAGGAGCCTGAATGCAGCAACCACTCTGTATGAAACTGGGCTGAATATAGAAACAATGTTCCAGGAGCTCTCAGGTCTGGGGTGGGTGCTAACAGTTACTCAGAGAGACAGAATTTTACATTTTACTACAATTAGTAGAACACCTACTGTGACAGATGACAGATGTATAGTATAATAGCTAGAACACACTAGGGAAAAAAAAAACAAAACTAAAGTAGATATATTTCAAGCATTTAAGATGAATCAAAATAAAATTATTAAAACCTTTTGAATAACTCATGGAAAAGACATGGAAAATGAAACACGGTGACAAATGAGAATGAAAGCAAAATGTAAGGTGGCTGACACACGAAGAGGTCATCCTAACATCGCAAGTTAGGGAGAAAGAGGAGCGGCATAGGGAGTAAGAGGGTGATTACAGAGATGTGAAAAGCTGATGCAGGGTGAGTACACCTTATACCAATGGCGGCCCCTGATTCTGATGTTTACTGTTCAGTTTCATAAAATGTAGCACATAGGGCCTCTCATAAGTCTCTAATATGTATGTATCTGAAATGATTTTTTTCAAAAGTATTTATTATTAGTGGGTGTATGTGTGGTTGTGAGCCACCACGTGGGTGCTAGAAATCCATCTCAGGTCCTCTTCAAGAACAGTGCATGCTCCTAGCTGTTGCGTCATCTCTTTAGTCCCAACTTTCTGATATTTGCAAAATAAAAGTCAGTGGTATATATACAGTATCAAGCTATATAAAGGCCACAATGCTTTTGTAGGCTGTAGGAAGAAACTAATACTTGAGTAGTGTATACTGTATAACTGTATGATGTGTGTGAGCATCTTGGTGTGCACTTACCACGGTGCATGTGTGGAGGTCAGATCAACTCTTAAGAGTACTTTTTTCTCTGTCTACATGGCTTCAGATAATCAAACAAAGGTCCTCAGGCTTGGGAAATAAGTGATTTTACCCATTGAACTAGCTCATCAGTCTGGGACTTCTTAATACTTGGAAACAAGGTCACAAACATTTGAAATTAGTATGCAGTTGTCATTTTAGGGGCAATGTGGCATTAACTCAATTCACACAGTTGTTATTTCTCTGGGAATAAACGAATGGCTGTATGGAGCTTCCGAAGCAAGCCTATACTTCACACAGTCACGACAGTAATCTACTTATCAAACAACGTGTAGCCCTGTCTCTACATCTCACAACACTGGTAACATACTTAGCTAGGGAAGATAGTATTTCATCACTCGGTGATCTGGATTAAAAAAAAAAAAAAAAAACCCTATGTCAAGAATTTCTCTGCATGTATTTATACAAGTACATACAGCCAAGAACATGCATGCCCATCCAAAGTTACTATCAGCCCTCAGAGAATGAAGCATGCCATGTTAAATCTGGGTTCTTTAGGAAAGATTGTTCAGAGGTGGAAAAACCATTTTATATGAATTTGATACACTAGCTAGCAAATGAACAATAATTTCAGGAATGAGTGACAGAAAGTGACACAAAAATGACAAAAGGATACTCACATGTATGTATCAGTTTGCAGTACACAGCCATGGCTTTTAAAAGTTGCAACTGTTTAAAAAGTCATGATAGCAATAAAAGGAAAGCAGAACTCAGTCACCCAAGTTCACTTGCTACTCCAGAAGAAGGCCCAAACCTCTGCTCTGGTGGGTGGCTGGGCAGGTCCCTGGGTGAAACAATCCTCTCAGTGTGAGGCTAGTGGAGGTGAGGGCAGCAGCCTCACCTGGGCTTCCTGTATCGGCTGGCTGAACGCACACACGTGATCTGACACAGGGGAGAGAGGGAAGGCTTTCAGCTATGCACTGAAAGTGGTCTCCATGCCAAGAACAGCAAACTCAATACTGTGCTTATGAAGGAGATTCCTTCAGGAAACAGAATTTAATTCAATTTCTCAAAAATTAATTGGAACCTTGGATAAGATGTTAAGCTGATAAAGAACCTGAGGCAAACTTCTAATATACCATGATCACATTTTCATGAACAAGATTTAAAAACTGGAAAGTCTGTGACCAAAAGCAATGTGGTGCTCTAAATGAAAGCACACACAAAGTGACAATCATTCTATTTCCTTCCTTTCCACTACTTAGTGGGAAAGTTCCTACACTCCTGGCAAGTGTCTGTCTGTTTGTTTTGGTAATTACAAAGTCTAATCAAATCAGTGAGAAAGCTATTTCCTAGGGATAGGACGGGGTGGGGGGTTAGGGGAATCTAATATTTTAAGCTACTAGGTGGCAACTTAGAAGACCCATTAATTTCTGGGAATATTTCACTTGCCATGAAAACCAGCTCAACTGGAATCTCCTTGGTCCTTTTTTCCTCCTAAGTATGTCTAGAACTTTTCACACTGCAGTTCTCAACATTCCTCTTTGGCAGGAATATTGGAAATACCAGCTTCCTGTGCTATCTCAGCTTCTAGCAAGAACTAGAAGGTTTTATAGGATAATTTCCAAAAATGAACAAGGATCAGGTCTGCGGCCATTTACTACAGAAGCAAGTAATTTCGAGTCAAGTCATTTTATAGCTGTTATTAGGAACCAAGTTCATGCTGATACTAACACGTCCCAGCTTTAACTGGCATAGACATTACTCAGTAAACAATTGCTGAGTGAATAAATCACATTCAGTTATGCTAAGATTCAGTATGCTTCATAAACAAGTTGTTAGGTAGCAAAGTTATATTAATTTTCAATTAACAATTGTGTCTGAACATTCAAGGGGCTGGCTCAGGAAAGTTTCTTGAGGCTGCAAGAGGCAAACACTGTAGTTAGCTTGCAGAAGCTAAGTGGGATTATGAGAGATGATCAGAGCTAAGACCTGCCATCCACCTAAATGATCCTCTGTGTGGTCCTGTCTCTACCGGAGGTTCATCAGTGAACATGCCTGAGGACCAAAGGCCCTACACTCCAGGGCTGTAGCTAACACACAGACTGCACCTCTTGGTTCCTGCTGACAAAAGTGTCATACTCAAGCAGAGAAATCTAGAAGGAAGACACTCAAGGCTGTCTCCCACATGGATCAAGCAACATCACTTGTGATTGATGTGCCTTTTGTTATTTTATATCCCTTGCCATTCATTTTGAACATATATATATATATATATATATACACACACACACATATATGTACACACACACACACACAGACACACACACAGTGTACCAAACGTTCTCCTGAATGCCTCTGGTTCACACCACCCTCAGCTATGAACAGGCAAAGTCATGAGTTATCCAGTCTTTACAGAGAGTGGAAACTCATGGGAAGTCAGGAGGGTTAAACAGTTATTCTCTTCCCCAAACAATAAAATTATGGATTGAACATCCCCCCCTTTTAATGAAACAAAACCAAAACCAAAGGGCCCAACTCCCTGTCTTGGCCAGCTAGGAGCCACTTATGGGCAGGCAGTCAGCTTACTTCTGATATTAATTACTTACTTCAACTTTCTCATGGAAAATCAGGTGCAATCCCCCAAATTCACAGAATACGGTATTTGCCAAAGGAGAATTAATTTTAAGTGAGGTCTATTATATATTTCAATATACCAAAACTCAACAGAAAAACACAATGATAAATATATCAGTCAGCTTTTGGTTACTATGACAAAATAGCTAAGAAGAACAGGTTTTAGTTCATGGTCCCTTGGCTTCTGCAAAGTGAAATGAAGATCACCTCACAGTGGACAAGAAGCAGAGACAAGATATGGGGTCAGAAACAAGATAGGCTTCAAAGGCATGGCCCTACTAACCTACTTCCTCCAATAAGGCCTCATTCCCATCCCCTCCCGATACCACAAAGGAACAATCCATTAACAGAGTCAGAGCCTTCATGCTCCAATCCTCCCGGCATTATTGGACCCACTGGCTTGGGAGAAAGGCTCCAAGGCAGGAGCCCTTTAGGGGACACTGCAAATCCAAACAACAAATTCCAACAGTTTTGTCTTAAGCTCCTGTTACTCTGTAGCCCAGGCTGCCCTGGAACTTACTATATAGCTAAGGCTGGCCTTCAACTCAAACAACTTTATTGCCTCAGCCTCTTCAGTGCTATGATTAAAAGCTTAAATTTACATTCGAAAATGTGTAATACTTTTAACCTCAAATGCAAAGCCTATCATTTATAACCATTGCAAATTCTATGACTGCCTTCAGTCAAAAACTAAATTATCTGCATTCTACCTCATAGACACATGTATTATAAATTCATAGGCCTGCCTAATATTAGGTCCTCTGAGAAACCCCAGTGTTTCTAAAGCTCTTTCATGAATCTGAATAAGTTTCTCTTTTCTCATATAAAATTTGCCCAATCACCTTAAGGGACCAGATCTTTTTAGATTAAAAGTAGTGGAACATTAAATGCATAAACATTTCTAAGTTCCCAATAGCATGTTAAGATCTGTGTGTGTGTGTGTGTGTGTGTGTGTGTGTGTGTGTACACCTGCATGAGTGCATGCAGAGGTAAGAGCATTCTTGGGCATGCTTCCTCAAGCACTGCTCATTCATTCATCCTTCTCATTCACCTCCTTTTTTTTTTTTTCAGATGTAGTCCCTCCCTAGTACCTAGACTGTGAGCACATACCCCATGTTGGGCTGCCTTTAGAGTGGGCTCTGGAGACTGAACTCCGGCCATCACAATTGCATATTGACTAAGCTATTTGCTCAGATCCAGTGTCTTCATATTTGTGCCAACATGCCAGCTGTTCTTCACTACACTATGTCAGCCAACACCTAGCTGGCATTCTGGCCATTGAAGGTGAAGAACAGCACGGGACAATGTCTCTCTGGACAATGAGTGGAGGCAAGCAGAATTCTATCCATTAATGTTATTTCACAATTCGGATTTCAGCGTCAGAGAGCTTGGGATCCAATTTCAGTGTAACTGCATTAAAGAATATACTCAGGTGTGTAATTGTGATAATAAGACCAACTACTTCATCAAGTTGCTGGTTTAAATAGAGTAATATTCATAAGGAACCTGCTACCAAGGGGCTAGCTAGAGAGATAGCACAGCATTTAAGAGCACTATGGCTCTTGTGGAGGATCTGAGTTCAGTTCCCAGAACCCATAATGAGACTGCTAACCATCTATAACTCCAGCCCCTCTTCTGAATTCCATAGGCATCAGGCAAAACACATAGACACACAGTACAGAATCTTAAATAATATATTTATAAGCTAGGTGGTGGTGGTGGCGGCACACACCTTTAATCCCAGCACTTGAGAGGCAGAGATAGGCAGATCTCTGAGTTTAAGGCTAGCCTGGTCTACAGATCAGGTTCTAGGATAGCCAGGGCTACTGAAAGTAATATAGGGCTGGAGAGATGGCTCAGTGGTTTAGAGCACTGACTGTTCTTCTAGAGGACCTGAGTTCAATTCCCAGCACCCACATGGCAGCTAACAACTGTCTGTAATTCCAAGATCTGACACCCTTAGCCAGTTATACATGCAGGCAAAACACCAATTCACATAAAATTAAAAAAAAAAAAAACTGAAAAAGAAAAGCCATATAAAAACAAACAACTCCCTCGGGGCTGGAGAGATGGCTCAGCGGTTCAGAGCACGGTCTGCTCTTCCAGAGGACCCGGGTTCGATTACCAGCACCCACATGGCAGCTCACAACTATCTGTAGTTTCAGTTCCAGGCAAACACCAAGGCAAATAATTAAATAAATAAATAAAAAGTGTTAAAAAAAAAAACCAAACAACTCCCTCAAAAAAATAAACACAAAGAAAAAATATTATATTAATAAACATGGCTCTTACCCTCCACTCTTCCTCTACAGGTAGAGAAACCCACTAAAGAGAAGTAACAGTTGAAGACTCACTTAAGCACATTTAACATACTTAGACCAAACATCCCATACATGATTGTGGAGCTGAAAACAAGTAGTTGGTTGCTTCTAGTCAAAATACTCTGAGGACAAAGTGTAACTCAGTGCTGGTGCTTGCATTTAGCAAGCAGGAAGCCTAGGTTCAAGATCCCACACTTAAAAGCAAGGTCAGAAATGCAGCTAAAACCTCTGTGAAAAAGGAAAGGGATTCTACATAACAAGGAAACCCAACAAGGCAAGTAACAGGCAGGATTTCAGAGGATCAAACAGACCAAATAATGACATGGCATCTCAAGTTCAGCTCCACTTACACAGAGATAATCTAGCCAGTTACATGACATTTTTATAGGGAGTGTTCAAAGGGAGAAACTAACTTAAGCCACTTTGGGAGCAAATGGCAGATACAGAGATAGCTTCCATCTGTAGCTGGGGCTACCTCTCACAAGTGGCACATACGTACATGAAGTGACAGATGAGCTCTTTGAAACCAGGAGGACAGAGGCTAAGATCTTGTTGAGTAGGCAGGACTCAACTTAGGTTATCAAAGGACTAAACTATCATTGAGACACTTCTAAGAAAGAAGCTTTGTGTCACACAGAAAATTTTCCAGTACCATGAGTCATTTACTTAAACAGACATTTAAGACTATCAAGACTAAAATTAATATCTGTGAGCCACTCCTATGCACCATTAGGAAAAGATAACCCAAGGTTCAGACCTCTAAGGAGCCATCAAGTTCCTGGAATCACAGCTCGAATGTCATCTTGGCCACTCAGTCTGAGCAGATGAATAGACACATTCTATTTCATGATGAAATGACTCTGGATGAGGTTTTAAAGAAAACAACCATGTTTCATCTTGTGCAGGATGCTGCAGATACAATACATAGCAACTGTGGGAAAAGAGGATTGTTTATCAGTCCCAGATAACATCTGACAAGCTCTAGGGGCAATACTCAAGGGACAGGCCTTGTGATTGTTGCTTTGGGGATATTATTCACTCAAAGAAACAATGATTTTATGGACATCTTACTGAGAGAGGCATAATTTAAAGGCTTATATGAAAGTCTCCTGTTCCTTTAGAAAAAAAAAAAAAAACCCAAAATATGCCTCCTGTTCACAGAGGTAGTGTTTGGAATTGTCACTGTTGCTAAGGGGGAAAAAACTTTATTTCCATACTTGGCAAAATCATAATAATGTATTTTCCTATTAAAGACCACCCATATGTCTTCCATGCACACACACACACACACACACACACACACACACACACACATAATTGGTGATACCAATGACAGAGCTAATTATATTGGAAAAAAAAGTAAATTCTGTCGAGCAGCTAATTCCTGAAAAAATGCATGCACCAAATACCCATCGTTTTTGTATATTATGCTTATCATTACTGAAACAAGCAGGGGTTTGCTGCTTAATAGAGAATGCTCTCCTGAGATGCTGCAGGTGATCAAGCCCCAATGCTTTTGCTCTTCCTGCATGTGAAGGCTTCCTTAACAACACAGAAACTTTAAAGGCATCTTTCTGTCTTTTAAACATTCTTACATCTCACAACACATTTGTTTATTTATTATCTCTTTTGGCACGTCAAATTTGTGGGCACACTATGGACCAGGTTATGAGGACAATTAAAATAAAACCTCACAACATAAATTAGTCAAAATGAAGAAACTGCTTAAATTTGGGAGTCATTACTGTTTCTCCAGAGTCAGGCTTTAAAAAGACAGTAAATACTCTTTTTGTTGTTTTGTTTTGTTTTTGTAAGACTAGACTCTTCCATGTGTTGACTTTTGGACTGAATTGAAAACCTGCCTGATGTTTTACTTGGTAAATTGATCTGTAATCTTACTATAGAGAACTTGTAACCTACAGAGGCAAATGCCTCAGCAATGTTTCTCTGAGAGCTGTGGAATAATTTGTTAACAGCACCTTGATTAAGATAGTTACGTTTTACTGAGTGATGTTTATAGATTCTATTCCACGCTTCCTTGCTACTGTCCCCTCAGATATTTTCACAAATGGAAAGGAACCTCAAGGGAGTGTCTCAAAACTAGGAATGGTAGGTAGCACATGGGACACTTAGGAACTGAGACAGAAAGAAACGGAGACTAGCCTTTGTCTAAGAACTTAAGACTAGCAATTCTGTCTAAAGAATCAGGGCTGGAAAGATGGCTCAGAGGTTAAGAGCACTAACTGTTCGTCCAGAGGACCTGAGTACAATTCCCAGCAACCACATGGTGGCTCACAACCATCAAGAATCAAAAAGGTGGGGCTGGAGAGATGGTTCAGCAGTTAAGAGCACTGGCTGCTATTCCAGAACATAGATTCAATTCCCAGCACCCACATGGTGTCTCACAACTCCAGTTCCAGGAAAACCAACACCTCCACATAGAGAAACATGCAGACAAAACATCAGTGCACATAAAATAAAAAATAAGTTGAACAAACAAACAAAAGGGTGTCTTGTTTTCCCTAAAGGTGGTGAATTAATTTATTTTATTGGTAATTAGATTCACACATGCATAGATAGGAAACCAGGGTAGGAACAACAGGGCTGCAAGACCTGTGTGTGTGTTGTTAAAGTAAGAAAATGATAAATAAAAACAATGCCCACACAATAGACTTAATAGTCTTACCATCTAATGCTCAGTGACATGAACCTTACAAAGGACACTAGGGAAAAGAAAGGATACAATGATAAGCTGTTTAGAACAGAGATGCTCTCTTCTACCACAAAGGAAGGAAAAAAAGTTCAGTAAAAACAAACAAACGGAGCTGGAGAGATGGCTCAGCAGTTAAGAGCACTGACTCTTCTTCTGGAGGACCTGAGTTCAATATCCAGCACCCACATGGCAGATCACAACTGTCTGTAATTCCAAGATCTGACACCCTCACACAGTTATACATGCAGGCAAAACACCAATTCACATAAAATTAAAAAAAAAAGAAAAACAAACAAATAAATAGTGGTCAGCATGAAACCCAGAGTATAAACACTTCTAGAAATAAGTCCACAGGCCTAATAACCAAAAAAACTTGTTGAACAATTTGGTAGACATAAAACACTATAAAAGTAAAATTATAAGGAAGTCCTTTTTGAATTATTTAAACTAAAACACAAACATTGCGGCACATTTGAGTATATGTAAGCCTTTAAAAATATAGCTTTTGTTCAAAGATGTAGGTCAGCAAAGTATACCAAATAAAGCAAGTTTCAATTCTTTAAACTGTCAGTTAATTAAAAAACTACATTTCAACTATAGAAATATACTGAATCCTATAATGGAAGATCTGAACTAGGGCTTTACAAAAGCATCCCCCCATTTTGTTATATTCACAATGTAAGACATTAAGACTTCAATCTTCAATGATTAGTTACAATATCAAATAAGGAACTGTCTGGAGGAGAACAGTACAGACAGAATAATCAAATTCTCCTACAGGACTAACGGATGACATGTGAGTCAATGGTGATCTGATCTATTTAATTTTAAAATGAATTACAAAAATTCTTGACTTTAAAAAGTGAAATACATATCCTTGTAGCAGTTTTCCTTAGGCAATGACAAAATAAATGAAATATATTTGTGATCTATTTGGTCACAATGACTGTAACAGAATAGAAAAACATGACCGTCTATTGTGAACACTTGCTTATTTTACTTGCTCTAAACTCAGGGAATTTTCTTTTTCAAAATAATTTCAATATTTAAGGAAGAAAACATCCACCATATGCCAAGCTAACAAAAATGACTTGAGGGTGGTGGATCCTGGTGCACACCTTTAGTCTCAGCACTCAAGAATCTCTGAGTTTAGAGCCAACATGGGCTACACAGTGATTTTTACAACACCAGGACTAAATAGTGAGACCCTGTCTTAAAAAGAAAGTAATAATAATAAAAACTCCCTGAAAACAAGTAACTGAAATGTCCCTGGCTACCAAAAGAGAAATGTAAAACCAAAGCCAATTAAACATCAAATCACTTAGAAGAAAACATGCCCTATACAAATTACATGTTGCAAATACTATTGGCCAACATTTTTTTAAAAAACATATTTATTTTTATTTTATGTGAATTGGTGTTTTGCCTGCATGTACATCTGTGTATGGGTGTCAGATCTTAGAACTACAGATGGTTGTGAGCTGCCATGTGGATGCTGGGAATTGAACCCAGGTCCTCTGGAAGAGCAGACAGTGCTTCTAACCGCTGAGGCATCTCTCCAGCCTAAGCAACACTTTTTAAAAAAATCTCAAAATTCATCAAACAAATTAACAAATTACTGTAGATTCTTATTTTGGCACCAATAAATGCCAGAATACTTTTGATTTAAAATAAATAATTAAAACAAACCACTTAGACAACATATCAGTCTAATTTCCATTATTCCAACACTCACTCGTTGAAGGCAAAACTTCAATTCCTGTACTGTTATCCAGATGTGCTATGGTCTTTGAGGATGCTCCCTAGTTAGGTGCTTTTTTCCCTTTAAATCCATGCTTCATAGAGTCTGAATGAGAAGCATGTCTTACAGTTGTTAGACAGTTAAAGTAGCAGGTGAGTGTAAGAAATGACATGCAACTCTGTTTCCAGGCCAAAAAAAAAAAAAAAAAAAAAAAAGGGGCTGGAGAGATGGCTCAGCGGTTAAGAGCACCGTCTGCTCTTCCAGAGGACCCGGGTTCGATTCCCAGCACCCACATGGCAGCTAACAACTGTCTGTAGTTCCAGTTCCAGGCAAACACCAAGGCAAATAATTAAATAAATAAAGTTAAAACAAAAGAAAATGCTTTAAAAAAAAAAAAAAAAAGCAATTATAAGCCAGGTGTGGTAACAGGCATCTTTAACCCTTGCAGGTGGATCTCTGTGTGTTCGAGTCCTGTAGGCCCCTGCTGTGACTTTCACCTGCACTGTGAGCCTTGAAGCATATAGACTGTGGACAGCTAGTTGCATATCCTGTGTCTCCCACTGTCCAGCATGTTTTAGCTTTCCTGCCTGTGGGGGATGGTTCAGGAAGCTGGGCTTTTTTTCTGAAGTCAGTAATTTCCAGCCACCTCAGGAACTCCCACTGTGAATCCTGTCCCAAGTAGCCCCATATTTAAACTGAGATGGAGATTTAATAAAGGAGCCTTCTCTTTGAATGAATGACCCAAGTGTCTGTGTCCTTTTTCAGTCTGCAGGCCTGAGTAAGGCATGCTGCCTCAGAGGCCAGCTTGTTCAATAGAGTGAATGCCAGGACAGACAGAGCTACATAGCAAGGTGTTTTTGTTTGCTTTTTTAGGACAGGGTTTCTCTGTGTAGTCCTGGATGTTTTGGAACTTACTCTGTAGACCATACTGGCTTTGATCTCACAGAGATCTACCTGTCTCTGCCTCCTGAGCCCTGGGTTTAAGGCATGTGCTACTACTACCTTTTTTTTTTGTCTTAAAAGACCTCCAAACCAAACCAAAAAAAAATCCTCCCAAACAAAAACCAAATTATTTTAGAATCAATCTTATTGATTATAATTTTTAAAACAACTCAAACAATGTAATGGTATTTGCCATGACTAATTTGATTTCTAAAATTAAATTAATTCAATGTATTATTAAATATGCTAGATCATATATTCACAATGATTTTATGGGAACTTTGAAAAGAAAATGCAAATAAATACACAAAAGTGAAAACATTTTCATTAATATTTGTGTGTCTGCACACAGACACACAGACACACAGACACACACGTGTGCACATGCACATATGTGTTCCCAAAGGTCAAAGGGCAACTTGCCTGAGTTCTCTCTTACCAAATGAGCTTTAAGGATCAATCTCAGTCTCAGCCTCAGGCTTGGCTTACCCACTGAGTCATTGGCCCCTGATTTCATTTTTGACTTTTGATTTAGACAAAAGATTTTTTGTATTTAAGGAAGAATATGTTCTCTTGTTTCACATCTTTTATAATTAGAGCCTAGAAATAAAATCATGGGAATATTAATGCCTTATAAAGAACTGTTTTTGTTTGCCAAAATTGATTTATTTTTGGATGGGTAAAGTTCTAGTACCTTAAATAACAGAATCTACTTGGCTCTGAGAAGTAAGAAAAAAGAACCCAAGTACAGCAAATAATTCTGGATAAAAGATAAAAGGTTTTCAAGCATACACTTTTGTAGTAATTAATTAAAAATGTGTAAACACAGCTGGAAGGTAGTGGTGCAAGCCTTTAATCCCGGCACTGCAGAGGCAGAGGTAGGTTAAGTTCAAGCTCAGCCTGGTCTACAATGTGAGTTCCAGGATAGCCAGGGCTGTTACACAGAGAAACTTTGTCTTGAAAAAACAAACAAACAAACAAATTTACTGAACATTAAAGGGAAAACTTTAAGCTTCAAAAATATTTTTCCTTTATATTTTGTACAAATTGAACTGAGACATACTTCCCAAGATAAAGAAAAGTTTACATAGTTCTCTATGATGAGTGGTGATCAATCAAGGAAAGTTAGTAAATACATGAATGAAATGAGGGAAAGATTCCCTTTCATTTTCACAGACACACAGACTGAATTAAACTCTGGATGCTAAAATCAAACTATGGAATTGAAGAATACCAACAAATGGAAACCGTGTGTGGGTACCTAACACTTTCACTTTATTATTAAATTTTACATAATAAATAAAATAACACACACTCTAGAAGGTGCCTCACACAGTCTAATGTCCATGATCCAGGATGGCTGGCCACCACTGTGAGCATCCAGACAAGAGTGGGAGATCCAAAAACACAAGTAACATGGGACAAAGCGATTGGAACTTAAAAATCCTTTGAACTTAGCTGAACTGAATTAGCTGTTTCTCATGACTAACAGTCACATCACTTAAAATTAAAACAGGCTCAAGAATCTGTCATTTCTTCCTACTGCTTCTTGGTAATACTACAAACTTTTTCAGCATGAGGCTTTCCAAATTTTGCAAACATTAAGGACATATCACAAGGCAATTTAATTATCTACCCTAATCCTCAAACTATTATATGCCTTAGAAGTAACTTATTTAATAATCCATTTATATTATTTAACCAAAAATTATAAATCAATAATATTTTAGCAGCCAAATGAACATATAGTATATGTAGTTAATTTAATGCTTTGTAATTTAAGGCTGACTACAGCTATGGATTTTTCTCTTAATGAGGGCACGTAAGAAGCGTAATGAAATTGTTGCTATTTCTAAAAAGGTTGTATTTCCTTTGCCTTGCTTGGGACATTAGGGAAATTCTATTTTGTCCAAACACTATACACTGCAGTAAAGCATAATGAAGACACAAGACTCCCTGGGTCTAATCAGATTCTCTGCAGAGCAGACACAGTTAATGCTTAGCAGTCTAGACTAAATAACAGGCCATTTATTTAAAAGTGCATTTTTACCTATACTTACTGTGATGAGCTGGCAATGTATTTCCCAATTGACAACTCAAATGTTCCAAGATGAACTGAGGTTAACCTCATCTTAATGAAAAACTGTAAATATGTCTACTGTCTAACAGAAATATTCCAAAAAGAGAAGCTGTGTTTTACTAAGAGTTCATCAAAACTGAAGTGTAAATCTGTACTAACTCATTTAAAAAATGAAATGCATTATAGGTAACTGAATTATTAAACAGTAGAATAAGCCAAAGCTAAAGTTCTACAAGTAGGGGTCAGGGAGATGGCTACTCAGTAAAGTATCTGCCATGAAAGCAGGAGTTTTATCTCCAGCATCCATTCTGAAAGCTAGGCATGGCCACCCAAATTCCAGTACAGGGGAAGAGGAACAGGAAAACCCCCATCCAGCCAGGATAGCTGAATAAGTGAGCAGCAGGTCTAATAAGAGAGTCTGTCTCAAAAAGTAAGGTGGAATGTTTTTGACTGTCTGATTTTCAGTAAATTGGTCTCTAAAGAAGTCCTTCTAAAAATAATTGCCAATTTGAACAACAAAGAGGTGGACGGACACACACACACACACACACACACACACACACACACACACACAGAGAGAGAGAGAGAGAGAGAGAGAGAGAGAGAGAGAGAACTGAAAAAGAACCTCAGTGCTGACTTCTGGCCTCTATATACAAAGTTTTGTCAAAATTGAAATAAGGGCTGGCCAGATGATTTGGTGGACAAAAGCATTTGCTGCCAAGCCTAATACCCTGAGTTCAATCCCTAGGACTCCACATGGTGGAAAAAGGGAACGAACTCCCTCCACTTGCCCTTTGATCTCTGCACCCTCACACATAATAAATACATAAAGAAATGTAACTTGGGGAGTTGTGGAGAAGAGAGAATGACCTGGTGTAGTAGGAGGGGGAAGGGACCTTGAATAAGGATATACAAGGAAAGACTGTGACTTCTTTGTTCATAATAATAAAATAAAAATAAAAAAATTTAAAACTAATGAAGTTATAAGTATCAAATTAAAAATTGTATCTATGAAGTTACATATGATATTAAATGATAGCCAAACACTTAAAAGCATCATTTTTGGCTTACGTAACACACTAACCTTATTTGTAAAAAATTACACACCCACACTCTTAACATTCACAGAGGTGAAAAGGCACTGAGATGCTAAGACATTTGTCAAGCTTGGAGAAGTCATTATTCTGTCTTATATAGAAGGCACAAGTATCTGGTCCTCTGGCTCTTAGCAATCTTTCCTCCTCCTATTCCCATGGGATCCCAGAGCCTTAGGGATACAGGCTGTGTTGTGCTGTATCATCTACTGGGCAGCCCACAGTCAGTTTTGTTTTGTTTTTTCTCTACATTTGACCACTTGTGGCTTTCTGTAATGGTCTTCAACTGCTGCAAAAAGAAACCTCTTTGATGGGAAGATTTATTTTTACCTGTGGCTATAAGAATAATTATTAAGAATGTAGTTAGAGAGGGTTAGAGAGATGGCTCAGAGGTTAAGAACACTGGATGCTCTTCCAGAGGTCCTAAGTTCAATTTCTGACAAACACATGGTAGCTCACAATGAGATCTGATACCCTCTTCTGCCATGCATGTATACATGCGGGTAGAAAACTATACATAAAAAATAAATAAATCTTTAAAAAAGAATGTAGTTCGAAACTATACTAGTTTATAAATCTAGCACTAGTAGGTTCTCCTCTAGGCACCATGGTCTAACAAGCCATTAGCAGTTTCCTAGCCTTGTAGTAATCAGGCAGGAAAGGTATAAATTCTCTTTTATTGAGTGAACCTTAATTAGCCAGCTGTTAGCAATCCCCAAGATATAAGTACAACTATTGCATCTTTGGAGAAACCTTGGCATGCCTGGTCTTTGCTGTGGTGTATAGGCATCACGGCAGGGTAAGACTATTTAGTGGCTTCTTCTCTTGGCAGTATGCATAGAATTTTATGGGATTAGGAAAGTTTGTCTTCAGGGAGGAGGCATTTGGATCAGATATAGCTCAGTTCTCTCAAATCCTGTCTGAAGTGAATGTTGTCATCAGCAATGAGGAATTCCTGTCAGATTCTGGGGAGGAGAGGAAGAACAGCACCAACAACCTATATTGTTTTGGAAGACTCTAGGACCCCTACCCAACCCTACAATTGGAAAGGAGGGTTTTCTGCCTAGTACTAGTGTTTTGATCAGTCTCTGACTCTTGGAACTTCTTTAAATGTTAAATAAATTAGGAACTAGTAGAACTTTATTAGAAAAAGGCACATTTACTTTTAATCTTTTATATTCTATTCACAAGAAAAACCTACAAGGTATTATCGACTCTGTGATTACATGGCTTATGTGGTAGAAACTACAATTCCCATATTCTATTTTCAAACAAGAACTGCGGCTCAGTTACAGAAGATATTTAGTCTAGTTTTGAACTGATTCTCCTGAACGAGCCTTCCTGAATGGGGATTGAAACATCCTACCACCATACCCACTGAAGATGTTCAACTCATTTAACAAAGATCAGCTTTGGTCCCTCCTATGTTTATGTGACTCACAGAAGAACTCTGAAAAAAGCCTGATTTTGTGTTTTAATAATTTATCGTTAAATTTAATCATGCAAAGAGTATACTGTGTGGTTTACAGTGTCACATTACAGCTTCCATGACAAGATTTTTCTTTTCTCTTAAATTTTATTTTATTTTGTGGGAGATTGCAAGGGCAGAGGGCAGGGGCCAAGAGCAGATACAAAGGGACAAGAAGATGAATGAAATAGCGATGCAGGATGTGAAAGACAGAGAATAAACAAGTAAATTAATTGGTTAATTTTAAGAAAAGTGAAAACAAAACCCACCCATGGTGGGAGGTGTTGGAGAGAGATGGCTCAGAGGTTAAGAGCACTGACTGCTCTTCCAGAGGTCCTGAGTTCAATTCCCAGCAACCACATGGAAGTTCACAAACAGCTATAATGAGACCTAATGCCCTCTTTTGGCCTGCAGGCAAATATGCATGCAAAACACTATATAATAAACAAACAAACAAATAAATCTTAAAAACAAAACGAAACAAAAAAACCTCAACCCACTCAAACTTGGCTGGCAGCAACAGTACATACTTCCCCTAAGACATTAAACACGTGTCAGTCATATTTGTTAAAGCATACAAGATTGTATTTTGTTCCTCTTAAAAATGTTTTTATGAAATAATTGCAACTAATAGTCTGAGGCCTATGTCTGCAGTTCCCATGAAGTATGTAGCAGGAGACTGGCCAGAAAACAACTACTAACCCCTAGGCAATAAGCTTTAAATCCTCTGAGTCAAGCAGTGTCCAGCAGACCTAGTAGACTTTCCATGCTATACTAAAATGCGCTAACCGCTCTGCTGCTCTGGGTTTCCTTTTGAAGGATATAACATATCTTCTAAAATCTTCTGGGTGGCATGGACATAATGGATTGTGTGGTCTCAACACTGCAGTGAAAAGGACCAGTATGTTTTATGAGAAGCAGTGAAATGTGACTGTCACAGTGTTCAGCTCTCAGAATGCAGGAGCCTGGCTTGGAGTCACTTTGGCGTCCAATGGCCCTCCTTAGAGCTGTTTGTTGTTTGTTGTTTTTGTTTTTAATTATTTAGCTTTATTTATGTGCATTGATCTGAAGATGTGAGATCTCTGGAACTGGAGTTACAGACAGTTGTGAGCTGCCATGTGGGTGCTAGGAATTGAACCCGGGTCCTCTGGGAGAGCAGCCAGTGCTCCTAACCCTGAGCCATCTCTCCAACCCTTGGGGTTTTTTTTTTTTTTCTTTTCTTCTCTTTTTTTTAAATTCAGATTACAACTACATCAATGCCTGTGAGTATATAACAGCCTCAACCATTCCTCTGCTGAAGTTAGCCAAGAAAACATTCTGTTGGAGAAAGTAATATGTCTAAGAGGCTTGGAAGCCAAGGAAAAACAGACACATGCAAGACAATATATAAACCAGTGAACTCAGCCTCTCAGGGAAACCGTCTTCACTCTCATCAAATTGTGTATTATCTGGCAATAAAAATCGAAAATCTATTTATAGAGTAGTCACACTAAATCTTTTATTGCTAAAACAGAAGTAGTAAGGGTCAAAGAATGCGAAATCCTAGGAAACCCAAATTTTTTCCGAAGGCCATTTAATATGCTTTTGGATACAGATTGCTTTCTTGTCAATGGTTCTTTTGTCTTTCTTAAAAGTACATCTGCACAACAACCAGGTCACCTTGAATTTCAAGTACAACACTGCCAATAAATTTAATTTAAACATCATATTATCCATAATTACCATAAACAGGAGGCAGGTGTGACCCTTACTGTCATGCTTGGAAGGGCTGAGGACAGAATGGGTTAGTCGTCTTGCTCAAGGCCGCAGGGTTTGAGCAGATTGTAAGTACAGTGTGAGACATAAGTATGAACTGGCTATTAAAATATTATTGCAATAATATGCATCTTTAAGAGTTAATTCCTTGACATTAAGAGAAGTATGGTCTCTAGTCATGGAATGAAGAACTGTTCATCCCATCTCTAAGAATGTAGCTCAGCCCTGGATTGAATATTTTAAGAATTTAGAATGAACAGGGAGCATCCATTGAAGGATTTTCCAACAAGCAAGTTGAAGTTCAGTCTCATGAACTCTTAGGCAGGGAACTCTCAACGATCTGGAGGGAGGAAAAGGCAAAGAAAAGACTTAAAGGCGGCCCACAAATTAGCAAGAAACTGCTTGGCAAACAGCCAACAGATGATTGCTTATAGGTGCAAATTAAAGGCAACAAGATCTTAGCATTTTTTTTTTCTTTAAAAATGTAATTAAGGCTATGCTGCTCCTATGGGATTCTATCTAATGCAGGATAGTGTATACATTATGAAAATATTCTAGGCATTCAGTGGCATAATCATTTGTCCATTTCATTGTTAAAGAGACATATTTGGGACCATAGTTAAATAACCATACAAGGGATGTTCCTGTATTAGTCTGCCTTGTATTGCTGTAACAGAACAGCTGAGGATGAGCTTTATTAAGTCCAAAGACATGGTGTTGACACCTGATGAAGGACTTCTGCTTGCTTTGCAGGATGGTGCATGGCATCATATGGCAACAGAATGAGTCTACTCCCTTTAGACATGTTTCTTCTTACTATGTCTTACTGTATATTCCTGGCTGGCCTGGAAGTTGCTATGGAAACAAGGCTGGCCTCTGATGCACAGAGATTTGCCTGCCTCGGCTTCCCCCATGCTGGGATTAAAGGTGTGTGTTCCCACATCTTAACAACTTCATTTGTGTGTGAGTGACTGACAGAGAGCTCATACATGAACCTCTGTGGAAACAGTCAAGGCATAGCTGTACCTTTATGTCTAACTATTCTATAGCTAAAGGTGAAATTCAGTAGAGTGGTGGAAACCAGAGCTCAGATGCATGTTCTTTCTTAAGAGATAAACTCTCAAAACACATGAATGTCAGGTCTTGATCCACCCTACCTTATACATTGGGTAGGATTCTCTTTCTAGCAGAGATGATGCGACAGTCTTGTAATTTATCTGAGTGAAATGTTCTGCTCGGCACTCCTGAACCTATGGATGTTCTATGCTCTTTTCTAACTGCCCTGAGAACCTTAGGGTGCTTCATGCCTGGGAAACAGGGTAAGCAGTGGTAACTCCATCTTCTTTCCTTTTCTCTCTTTTCCATGGAATTCCATTTTTAAAAATTAGCTTAAAAATATTGCTCCAGATATGCAAATGGAATTATGATACAGTGAAGAGCTCCACCTATATTCCCATGTGTTCCTTTCTTTAGGTAGTAGCTCATCCCCTCCAGGAAAATGGGGCTCCAAAACAAATGCACCTTCTCTATAAAGGCCTCCTCAGCTCCTCAGACTGAAGTATTTTGCTCTTTCACAACTCTCTTGACAAACCTCCCTTTGAGTAGTGTGAGTGTGTGTGTGTGTGTACGTGATTGTGTGTCTGTGTATGTGTGCCATAAAAGGTCATAGCCTCCCACATTAAGGTCACGTGTTCATTTGGCTGATGGATCTGAACTTTGGACCTGACCATTTTATAACAGGTAGTTTTAATACTCATATACTCCTAGCTCCCTGGGGCAAGGGAACGGAAGTATTGTTTACCTTTTTAACACTCCATGCTTGCACAGAATTTGAGATGTAGTAGACCGTCTGTAAAAGTCTGAGTAAATGGCAGTCAATCTGTAATTTCCCATATTCTGTAATTCTCTGAGACTTAGAGAGGATTCTGTAATAGTAACCCTGGTAATGCATCTTTGAGCAATAGTTTTTCTTATTCCTTAAGTTAGAAATGCAGTAACTTTTCTTTATCTGCACTCTAGGAATACCAGTGGATGCCTACAATTGTGACCAGTACCAATCTTTGAATATATTGTTTTCTTATACTTAATGTCCTGCCAGGAGCCAAAGCCTTTAGTATACCCATGTAAGCTTAGCCATTTTCAGTTTATGAGTTAGCCATGTTTATAGGCCTCTGTTCCCCTCCCGTCAGTTAGCCATTTACCAGCAATTATGTGACTCGCCATAGGTTGCCAGGAATAGCTTTATCTTCCTGTCAGAAAGGAACACCTATGCCAAGTAACCTGCAGTTAAGACATTCCATGATTATGTTGCATAGCAACCCTTCCCCATGATCCTCTGCCCTGCCAACCTCCTTCTTTACTATATAAACCCTCTGAGAAAAACAAAAAATCACAGCTTGACCAGAATACTGTCCTGCTGCCATGTTCTTTGTGTCTCTTGCCCCTTTCATTTCTCCTCTCTAGGTCACAGGTCCCCGTTTTCTCATCCCGCTGGTCAGGACACTGTCCTATTGACCCTAACTGTCAACTTGTCCCTGAGAAACAATTTCTGACAGATTTCTCAGATGAGAGGCATTTTTGTGGGGACTTCCTTGGCTGTTAACTGATAGAGGAGGGCCCAGCCTATTAGGCAATACCATCCCAAGGCAGATGGTAAGTAACCTAGTGAGCAGAGTTCCTCCCCAGTTTCAGCCTCAAGTTCTGGTCCTCACTTCCCCAGTGATGGGCTGTGACCCAGGTATATAAGTCAAATAAATCCTTTCCTTTGTTGTTTGAAGTCTGTGTTAGTCACAGCATCAGAATGAAACAAAGTACATAGAGATCTATGACAATTTTAGTATGACTTAGTCACAGTAAGAGGTGAATGGAAACAAAAATAAAATACATCAATAATAACAATATGCTATAGTAACAGTTAATGTTAGCAATGTTTTAGACCATCCTTAAGGATAAGCTACTAAATTTGTAAAAACAGTTCCAATTAAACCAGAGATAAAAGGAAGCTACTATATAAGCTTCAAGTTAAGGAGAGAGATGACAGCCTGGTCCTTAGCAAATGATATCTACAGGTGTCATGGAAACAGAGATACATTTTTTTATATTCTAGAAAGGGCTTTCTTCCCAGGGTAAGTTGATGTCCATGCGCTTGTGCAGGGCATCTAAAGCAGATTTCATGTATGTTTTCTTTAATTCAATACTGACGATACAGTTGGCCTATTACTTTCACTTTTAAAACAACCACCTGGAAACATTAGGATAATGTTTCTTCATGCTAGAACATTCTATACTGTCCTACTGTGCCAGAAATATCAGATCACTCACTCATCCATTTATACTCTTTGTTCATGTGTGAACTTTATTAGGCCATAAGATGTGCTTTGCTCATACAATCTCCTGCCAGCACTTGCCTGCATTTCAAACACATACTTTGCAATTCAAAAACAGCTTTGATTATGAATTGAAAAACAGGTCGTCATCAAAATCAAGGCACACTTAAAAGTTTAGAAAGGTGAAGATGCAATTTCTCGAGAAAATGGCAATTATTTTCTTAGTTGCTACATTGTAGTTATAAATTATAACATGTCAAGACAGCAAGTTTTCTTCTCAGATCATTTTCTTGGGCTATTCCAAATGCCCATAGTGCTCTAAGTTTAAACGTGTCTATGGATAAATGCCTCAAATCTCAGTACTGTGGAGACTGAGATAGCAGAATAAGGATGAGTTCAAGACCAGCTTGGGCTATAGTGAGACTTTGTCTCAATAAACAAACAAAAAGAATCAAGTTTTCCTTGGCTACACAATGAGTTTGAAACCAGCCTGGGCTACATGAGTTCCCGTCTCAGATAATAAGTAAATAAATAATAATAGAAAAGGAAAACAACAACAACAATAATAGTAATAGTAATAATAATAATAATAATAATAATAATAATAATAATAATAAAATCTTTTAAAGGAATCCAGTATCAAATCTTAAAAATAGTATATTACAGGCAGTGGTGGCACATGCCTATAATCCCAGCACTCAGGAGGCAGAGTTTAAAGGTAGCCTGGTCTACAGACAGAGTTCCAAGCTGGTCAGGGCTATCCAGACAAACCCTGCCTCAAAACAAAACAAAACAAAACAAAACAAAACAAAACAAAACAAAACAAAACAAAACAAGGGGACTGGAGAGATGGCTCAGCGGTTAAGAACACTGGCTGTTCTTTCAGAGGTCCTGAGTTCAGTTCCCAGCAGCCACATGGTGGCTCACAACCATCCACAATGAGATCTGGCACCCTCTTCTGGCCTTCAGGCAAAACAACTGTATACATAATAAAGCTTTAACAAAACAAAAAAAACCCCAAAAAACAACAAAAAAAAAAACCAAAGCAAAGCCAAACAAGACAAAACTACTATTAGCAGTAATGGTAATTATAGGAAAGGGCAGTGCCCTCCTACAGGTATTAGCTGTTATCACATGGAATACTAGAAAACTTCAAATTTCTGTTCCTCTGAACTGACATTTTGTTTTAAGCCAGTTTTAAAACTTCAGGCAATTTTGGATAAGATTTCCTCTTTGGTTTTGTTTTAAAATGCATTTCTCTGGCCAAGATGTCACAAGCCAGGTTTGGGACTAAGCATATTTCCAGAGTCTCTGCAGCCAGAAGCCCATTAGGCCACTGCTGGTTAGCCTGAAGATTAGGCTACATTACAAGCTACAAAATGTCCCTGGAAGCAAGACTGCTGGGAAAGTCAAGGCTTGCTTTACTGCACCTTGCCCGCACCAATTACAGCATTTCTATCGTAACTCAAGTCTTATAAAGTAGTCCCCAGGCACAAAGCACAACATGTCTTTAAGAAAAGTTGCCGCCATTAATCTTAATGACATTTGCATAACAAAAGCACCTTCTTAAGGGGCTGGACTGGAAGGACATGGGCTAGGAATGTTCTCTTGTCACAGCTTTCTTTTTATGTTTTCAGTGCTGCAGAGTGAACCCAGGGTGTTGCATGTGCTAAGCATGCACATTACTACTCTACTCTTCATTACCTTTATCCAAGCTTGCAAAAATGAATTCCAAAATTATTTTAATGTAGCTACTTCTGCTTCCTGCTAAGTTATTACAGGCATTGAAAGTACTGATATCAAATACAAATTGCTTAAACAAGATGGTAATTTATTTACACATCACATAAAAGATAATAATTTACCTTAAAGTAAGGAAGGGACCAAGACACCGAAATACTACTTTGAGCTGGCTATTGCAGCATTTCTGACTGTTTGGTCTTTCTGTCCCAGAAGTAGGGTGGGAGCTGCAAGGGGTCCATAAAGATCAGAAAAGCAGAGAACTTTTTTAGCACCTGCCTTTCTGTCAGCAGGAGGCAATGGACTCTAACCACCATTTCTTCATATTCTTCAAATGGGATAGAAAGAGCCCTAAAGGAAAGCAGGATGAAAACCAACTCAGCTTATTTCCTCTTTTGAACTCTTTAGCTGATATTTCCTAGACTACCTGTACAGGCTCCTTCTCTCATGTGGGGGTGCTTACTATAGCAGCATCACATCTTTAACAAAAGGACTGTTTGGAAGCAACTACATTTCTACCCAGTTCCATGTCTCTGTAAGAGCTGAGAATAAACAGATCAGAAAATGATGTCTAAACCCACCATTCTTCTAGAATACAGTATGTAATAAGTTCCATGAATGATGGAAGACATGACAGCAACACACAATAAAATTAAAAACACGATAAAAGCATCTGAAAAATAACAACCACTGCAGAATATATAACATTTTGAATAAACATAGGCATTATAAGATTAATTTTGGCTAATAGCAGAAGAAATAGAATGCCCCAGAGAGATTTTTGAGAAAGAAATGGCCATATTAGAATGCCCAGTAAGAAGTTAGGGAATTCATTTCCAGCTTATTGACAATAGCCAATGTATGCAATAAGTCTAGTGGCCATTACCACACAAGTAGATAAAATATGAGAATATATACAGGGTAGAGTTTGATTCAACTATAAAGAAGAGTGAAATCATGTTAGCAAAAGATGGATAGAACTAGAGATTATCGTGTAAAGTGAAATAAACCAGACACACAAAAAATTATCACATGTTTTCTTTCTTCTCTGGAATTTTGTGGGAGTCTGTAGGAGTAACGGGGAACCACCAGAGATGCACACAGAGAAAGGCAGAAGGTGAGGAGATAAAAGGGAGAGCAGAGGGAGTGAATATGGTGTGTACATTCCATGGAAATGTCATATGCAAAAAGGACCATGGCGGGCCGGAGAAGTGCCAGAGGGTGTTAGGGGTATAGAAGTGATTTGAAGGGAGAGGTGTGTGGGGCTTTAACTGAGGAGAGATAAATAACACTAAGAATACATGAAAAAGCTATAAGAAGCCACATATTTTTTAAAAATTTTTTATCTTATGTAAGTGGCATAAGGGTGTCAGATCCTCTGGAACAAGAGTTACAGACAGTTGTGAACTGGGAACTGAACTCAGGACCTCTAGAAGAACAGTCAGTGCTCTTAACCTCTGAGCCACCTCTCTAGGAATCATATTTTTTTATATCTAGCTAAAAATTACACATAATACACATAAGTATGCATATAGTTAAAAGAGATTATGGCACTTGGGTAGCAATGTCACTGATCATCTGACCAAAACTCCATTACAAGGCATGAGACCCCTCCTTTCTAGTTGTTGTTCGGGGAAAGTCTAAGATTCTCCCAAACAATGTAGGTGATCACAGTTGCTGATTGCTATCCCCTAGAATTGGCAGTAAGGTCCTATAGCTGAAGACACCACACACTTCTGACAGAACCTGGGAGAACAGAGCTGGATCTGATCCAAATGCCTGCTCCCTAAGGACAAGCTTTTATTACACCATAAAGAGCTATGCAAGCTGCTAAAAGAGGAAAGCATTTAATAGTCCTATCCAGCTGGGAAGGCTATGAACCACAATGACCAGGCATAGCAAGTATCACCAAAGGTACAAAAATGTTCTTTATATCTTGGGAGTAACCAATACTGTCTAATTGGAAACTAAGTCCTTTTAATGGAAGAGGAATCAAGTAAGGCCCTGAAAATCTATCCACCTATGGCTAGCAAGGTCATAGATCTCTACTACATCCATAGTTTTAAACCAGTATAATTTCCAAATGCAATATATCTATCCTTATTATCAATAGATAGGTATAGTTCTTGGAGCTCATCAAAGAAGGTTCTTTTAACAGAAGACTGAGGCCATTAAAGAAAACTAAAACTGAGGCTGGAGAGATGGCTCAGCGGTTAAGAGCACCATCTGCTCTTCCAGAGGACCCGGGTTCGATTCCCAGCACCCACATGGCAGCTAACAACTGTCTGTAGTTCCAGTTCCAGGCAAACACCAAGGCAAATAAATAAATAAAAGTGTTAAAAAAAAAAAGAGAAAACTAAAACTATTCAAAATGCAGACAACAACTTATTATGGGATGCCAAGCCGCATTCGATACACTTGCAACACAACTGTTATACTCAAGGCTCAGGGAACAATGTAGAAGAGGGAGTAAGAAAGATTGTGAGACACACAGGACTAGAAACACACACACACACACACACACACACAAAAACACACATACACACAAACACACTCACACACATACACACAAACACACTCACATACACACAAACACACTCACACTCACACATACACAAACAAACACATTCAGACATACACAAACACACACACACATACACACAGACACACACACACTCACACATACACAAACAAACACACACTCACACATACACACACACATTCAGACATACACACACACACACACACATACACACTCACACACATACCTGTAGAAATAATAATAAAGACTAAAAGGGCATGGATTTAAAAAGGGCTATGGGAGGGGTTAGATGAGAAGAGGAAAATTATATAATTATATTTTAATTTAAAATAAAATGAAAATGAGAAAATTGCCTTTAGATTTTATGTTGAATGTTAAAAGTTGGATTTAAAGATCTAGGTAAATGCAGATAAGTGGGTGAAGGGCAGGAAGGATGTGACAAGGGAGGCAGATGAGTGACTATGAGAGAAACGGACAGGCAAAGAAGGCTTGGTTAGCCAGCCCCTGAAGTCTAGACATTCTCTGTTTTACTTTCTTTCATTTTTGAGACAAGATCTTCATCTTCAGACTGACTTGGAACTCAGTTTGTAGCTGAGGGTAGCCTCTAGCTCTAATTTATTTTATCTAAGTGTTGGGACTGCAAGGCTTGGGGCACCACTCTTGACTGGGTGTTCTCTTTGAGTGCGCTCTTGTCTCAGGTTTGTAACAAGGGCTTCAGGTAGATGTTACTTTGTTTTACTCCCTCAAAACTAAGCATCTGGATCATGACGCACAGACCAATAAAAACACTTGTAAGTGAAGGAAGCTGCAGTGGGGGCATAAGGGTTACTTGGAGAGGGAAGAGCAAGGTTTTAGTATTGCATGAATATAGTCATCTGATATCTGATTCAACAGAACAATCCACGAGTATTTCCATTGTTGCATGAATATAGCCAGCTGATATATGCATTCAACAGAATGATCCACGAGTATTTCCACCAAGGGACTCAGAAATGATGGAGAATGGTTAGTTTATACAAATGAGAGAGTCACGGAGTGCGATGTCACCACTGTGATCACTTCAGCTAACAGCTTGGCAAGTTATTTCCCATAGTGACTTTCTTCCCTCCCGCTCCCTACGTCATGTCTGCCTCAATCAGGGTGGCTACAAGGTTAAAAACTGAAGGACCCAAAGCCACAGCCATTTTGGAGGAATGGAAGACAGGACTCTACAGGCTTTGTATGAAATATCAAGAAAGGAGGTTGGCTACCTGCGGTTGGGAAGCAGAATATTCGGGGACAGCAGGATGAAGAGAAACTACAGACACGGTAGCACAGGAGAATGACTGGTTCTCTGAAGAGTTGCTGGAATGCAAACAGCTATTGTGCATCATCAGTGAGGAAAGAGAGCAATCAGAAGCTTTAGGACAGAACACACTCTTCCATTAAGGCTACAGCAATGGAATAGACAGATCACCCATTAAGTTGAGGAATCTTTAGTTTATTATTATATGGGAGTTTACATGTCTGATTTATGTGTATCTTATTTATTGTTATATAACGTAAAGATATGTTAACATTATATAATGATTCTTTTCAGTTTAGGCTGAAATGATCCCCCAATTTTTCCTGTCTCTCTATTGGTTCAGAAGCCTTGGTTTTAGCTGCTTCTGGTTTGTCTATTACTTGTGTTAATGGCATTACACACCCACTAACCATTCATCACATTCTGATTTTTATCACATCCTAATGTCTTTTACCTACCTAGTCTTCTCCCAAAGGATCATTAACCTAGTATTAAGGTGGCTATCCAATGGGGAAATGAAAGACTGCTAGCCATGGTCACTAAAATAAGACCAGTGTTAGAAGACCCAAACCATGTGGCTTGCAAGGCAGAGCAGTGTCTCTGAAGGACAGGTCCTCAAAGACATCTTAGCTCAGATAGTCCTATGGTGAGCTCTGTGGGTCCCATGCTTGCCTACTGTTTCCTCAATCTTGAGATGTATAATGGGAATAAATACACTAAAATAACCCCCAAATCCTTACACTAGTAAAAATATGAACACCTTCTTTTAATCTTATCATTTCTACTATATATTTTGGGTTGACTCTGTGTGTGTGACTAGAAATATATATTTATATAAATATATTTATATTTCTGAGGTTGATGTTTTGTAACTGGAAGCTATTATAATCCAATCATGGGTGAAATTAACCATTTGACACAACATAGATTTTTAAGCTTTACCCTGTGTATGTTCTTCTGAACAATCTGTTTCCAATAAGAGTGTGTAGAAAAGTGGGCTTAGTGAATGGACCCCTTATTTATATCTTCCACAGCACCGTACTTTCCTCTTCAAATATTTCTCTTGCCAGAGCAGGGAATTTTCTCCTTGCCTTGGTTAACACTCTTCCTCATCTGGATAGCCTTCAACTATGTGACAACAAAGAGCTCACACTGAAATAGCAGCAGCCACATATCCTCTGTATGACAGTGTAATTTCTTCTGCCTTAAGGCTGTGTCTAGCGCTGAAATCATAGTCTGTTTACTTCGATCTGGTGCTACATTACTTTGGGAGGGATTTAACTCTTACTTATAAATCCACAAGGGAATTATCTCTCAGCTCTGTTTGACTTAGAATTGGAGAAGAAATTGTGCAGTTCTTTTTGCTGTTGGGACAATCATACCATTGGTCAAAGCTACACCCTCCACCTTTAACAGGCAAGAGAGAATACTGTGCTGTCTCTTAAAGTGCCCAGCAATACAACTGTTAGAACTGTGGGTGGCTAATGAGAATAGGACATTAATCTTGAAGGTTTCCTATTTGATTAAGATAGTTAGTTTTCTCTTCAGATATTTGTGCTGGGGTTTTGGTGCTTATCAGTTGAGAGTTCTGTAAAAAGAAAATCTGACTCAAGATATTATGTATATTTAAAACATGATTTTTAGAAGATAGTATTATTAATTTATTATTAATTAGTGTTATTAATAAGTCAGCCTACTATCCCTCAACCACAGAAGACCACCCAGCTTAATTGCATTCTCTATCTTCCCCAAATCATGCAAACTTCAAGCTCTGTGTCTACCATTGAGATATCTCTCTTGTTTGGTCTCTTCACTTAGTCCTAATTCTTAGCTCCTAACGCCTCTTATTCAAACCCTTAGGAAGGTCTACCAATTTAAACTCTGCTTCTGTGTCTTTCTTCCCAAGAGATTTTTGGATTTTGAATATAAGCAATTCTGTTTACATGACTTCTACAAATCCTATGACAGAGACTTGCAAATGTATCCCCATGCCTGACACCAAACAGACACCTGATAAATATTTAAGAAACAAGCCAATTCTCCATCAATAGAAGCATGTGTCACCATCTTTATTGAGAATTTCCTATGTTATACATAGTGGACTGTCCAGTGTTTGCTGGATCTCTACTTAAATGTTATTTTCAATAAATTCACACACACACACACACACACACACACACACACACACACACACACACGAGCACACGAATGAGAGTTATTTTCATCTTAAGAATGAAGAAAATGAGTCCTCTATGGTTATATGCTACCTTCAAAGTCACAAGACTAATGAAGTTAGACTTTGAAGTCTGAGTTATTATTACTTTTTTGTTCATGTTTTTTCTTCATCTTAGACAGGCTTGCAATATACCCTAGACAAATGATTTCCAAATTAAAATAAGAAGTCTACTGTATATTTACTAGAAAACTAAAATCTACAAGACTATTGATGCTTGTTGCTGGGGAAGATGTAGGCACCCACATCCCTCTTGTTCGTGGTAGGAATGTGAGATGCACTCCTCTGCGACAAGGGCTTGCCAGTTTCTTCTTTTCTTGCTTCCTTCTTCTGTCTGTATTTTTGAGGTACAGGATCTTATGATATGTCTCAGGTGGGCTTAGAACTTACTACATAGCCACAGCTAGTCTCAAGCTTCTACCTGTTTCTCCTAGGTATAAGAAAAGATATGAACCACCATAACAAACATAGTTTGGCAGTTTCATTTTAGCACGTGACATAACAGTGGCATTTACTAGGCTATCAGGAGATTTTTATACCCATACAACAGCCTACATACAAATGTTTAAAGCAACTTTATAAAGAATTGTTTAAAAAAAAAAGGGCTAAAAAGATAACCCAGTGATTAAGACCTGGGTTCAAATCCCAGTACTGACATGATGGCACCTGTAACTATAGTCCCAGGAGATGCAATACCTCTTCTGGCCTCCACAGGAAACAGGCCTACACGTGGTGCACAGACATACATGTAGGAAATTATCCATACACATAAAATAAAACACTAACAATTAAAAAACAACTGCAGCTGGAGAGATGGCTCAGAGGTTAGTACTGGGTGCTCTTCTAGAAGTTAAGAACACTAGCTACTCTTCTAGACGTCCTGAATTCAATTCCCAGCAACCACATGGTGGCTCACAACCATCTGTAATGAGATCAGATGGCCTCTTCTGGTGTCCAGGCACACACACAGATAGAACATTCATATGCATGAAATATTTAAAAAGGACTGCAAAAAATAAAATAAATAAAAAGAACCACAACCCCCCCCAAGATGTCCTTTAATAGAAGAGCTGACTGAAGAGTGGTTATAAACATTAAAATATTATTCAGTGCTAAAAAGACATGATCTATGAAACCATAAAGTCATGTGAACACCTTCAATATATAGTCTTAAGTTAAAAAAAAATTCAATCTGACAAGGCTACATAATGAATAATTCCAACATATTACATTTTCAAAACTCAGAAGCAATACAGGTCAGTGGTTTCCATAGATACAGGGTAGAAAGACTGAGTTAAGTAAACTTGCGAGGCTACGGTGTTTTTTTTTTTTTTTTTTTTTTTTAAAGCTTAAGAATATATATACACTATGTACTTGTTAAAACCCACAAATAGGGGCTGGAGAGATGGCTCAGCATTTAAGAGCACTGACTGCTCTTCCAGAGAACCAGGATTCAATTCCCAGCACCCACATGGCAGCTCACAACTGTCTGTAGTTTCAGTTCCCAGTTCAAGGCAAAAATAAATAAATAAATAAATAGATAGATAGATAGATAGATAGATAGATAGATAAATAAGGAAGTAAATTTTAAAAAAAACCACAAATAACCTTGTAGCACAAAGATTAAGTGTGGATTTACATATTACTTTAAAAATCAAGCAGAGGATCAGGCAGGGGAATCCTAGCATGGAGAACAGAAAGTCTCCAAAAGTATCAACATGTAAGGCAAACCACGAAAGGATTCCAGAGGATGCAGGCTGGCCTATCTCTTTGGAAAAGCTGTCTGTAAGCCTATATGCAAAGAGAACTAGATATAATTTTTCTCCACACAGACATAGACTAATATGTATGTATATATTTGTTATATGACTTACACATACACTGTATATAAGTATACAAGTATATTAAACTGCTGTGAATAGAGGGTGAGTGCCCAGAACCAGGGTTCTCACTGCCAGACTGAGAAACCACAGATAGGCAGGGTACAAGGACAGCATGAGCCATATAGGAATGAATCAAAGCTAAAAACATCAGTATGAACTTGAATTGGCCTACTATAAATAGAGGATCGCATATAAAAACATTTACAAAAACATAATCCATACGTGTCTATGTGGATTATAGACTCATACATATATCTTTGTGCTGTCAGCTCAGAGGGCCTAGAAGGAACAATATCTCAGAAGCAATGAATGTACTTAGTACCAAGATTATGGTTTCTAATTCCACTGTCCAATGAAGAATCCTGGGCTCTTTTGAGAAATGTCTGACATTAAGACTAGAGATGCTGCAAAGACTATACAAAATAAATATGGAACATTTTATAGTGCTGGAGAATTAGGAACTACAAAACTAAATAATCCCAAACACAAAAGCCACAACCCCACAAAAAGGATGGTATTTTCGAGGGACACAGAAACCAAATAAAAGAAAGTCTCACAACAAAACTAAAACAATTTAACAAAATAACACAGTTTGGATTACAGTCCGAAGTATAAAACAAATACTTAGGAGTCTTTACTTGTGTAATAACAACAACAAAATGTATGAGACCAATCTGCTAAGCAAGAGGGGTCCAAATAATCCATGTAGACACCTACCTTTAAGGAGATTGAGCATGGGTGTGGATATATATTACATACTTAATAAAACCTAAATATTAGGGGACAAAGCACAGAGTTAAATCCTGGGCAGACAGCTCAGGAAATTCTTGATCCTTGAGTACAAGGATAAACAGCTGAGATTCAATCACACACACCTTTAATCCCAGGCCAAGAAAGCCGGGAGTGGTGACCTACACCCTTAATCCCATAACTCCAGAGACAGAACTTCTGTTTCTGTGAGTTCAAGGCTATACATCTTTAATCCTAACCTGGATGGGATAGGATATATGAGGGCTGTAGAAACCCAGCAGAAACAGAAGTGACAGACAGAAGCAACAGGCAGAAGCCACCAGGAGTGAGGCTGAGGAAGTTGCAAGACAGCTGGGTGAGAATTGACTGTGGTGTTTCCTCTCTCTGATATTTCAGCTTTCCCCCATTATTTGGCTCTGAGTTTTCTTTTCTTACAACCTAAATTCGTGCTACTATACATCTTCTGCAAACAGCTGCTATGCATACACAATTCTTTCCAACAACTAGTGTGAAAGGGAAGAGTAAGCCTAGCATCCAGTTTGAAAACACTACCTAGTTTAGGTGTGAGTGCACAACAGCAGCCATTAGACTGATGATGGGAAGTTCTGAAGCAATGCATCTCGGGATCTTCCCTGCAGGTCTAATCAGGCCAAACAATCTCAGAAGACTTCCGAGGGACAGACAAACTAACAAAATACCTGACCAATACTCCTTGAAACTGCCAAGGTCAATCAGTGGGACATGTCACAACTAAGAGGACACAAATATTAAATCTGAGGGGGATGTTAATTTTGTAGAAAATCCTGGAACAGAAAAGGCTCTAGAAAAAAACAAAACAAAACAATACAACAATTCCTTAACTGTAACAAATACCTGCTTATCACTAATACTGGAAGCTTGAAATGGGCTGTACAGAACACATGGTACTTTCTTTACAACAATCCTTACATCATTCTAAAATGAAAGGCTTAAATAACCACAGATTGGGAACATGCCACCTAATCAAGACCAATAACACACTCCTTTGATTCCAGCAAGTGAGGCAGAGATAGGTGGTCTACACAGTAAGTTCCAAGTCAGTCAGGGTTATACAGAGACCTTGTCTCAAACAAACACCCCGTCCCTCACCAGGACTACAACAATTGCTGTAACTTGCATCTGTCTTCTGGCTCCATGTCACACTCTTTCCCTGCCTACCTCTTCTTACCCCACTTAAAAAAATTCACCTGAAGATTTTGCTTATCAATTTTCCTTGGTTCTGTATAGTTTAGACAAATATGAACAATGTTCAATTTTATGCTTTATACAAGTACCATTATCTTTCCTGAGAGACTTGCACTTGAGGGGTAGGACATCAAAATTTCCTAGTACTGTTTACGAACAAAATGTGGGAACAAATATCCCACAACAGATAAGTGAGCAAGGAAATAATAGTACATGGGGTCTGGAGAGATGGTTCAGAGGTTAAGAGCACTGACTGTTCTTCCGGAGGTCCTGAGTTCAATTCCCAGCAACCAAATTGTGGCTCACAACCATCTATGATGACATTTGGTACCCTCTTCTGTATACTGTACACATAATAAATAAATAAATCTTAAAAAAAGGAAATAATAGTATACTTATACAATGGAATACTGCATAAAAAGAAGAGGTTGACTATAGTTAACATTCTGGATGCATTTTAGAAAGTCCTTGATAATGAAAGGGAAACAGTTTAATTTGATGTAGAAGACTCTTCATCAAATGGCCAAAACCAACTTCAAAATAAACAGTCTGCTCATCAACTTCTCACTGTTATCTCAACATGCTAGCCATGGTCATTCAACACCATTTAAGAAAGACAAAGAATAAAAAAACAAACATATAGTTCACATACGACACAATCTGCCCATTAAAATATGCAGCTCAATGGCTGTTACTATACTCATGTTTATAACCAATTTTAGAATATTTTTATGATGTCGTAAGGAAACCATACTTATTAGCAGTCAAAGGACACTGCCTCCTAATGGCCAGCTTTCCCTAGCCCTAGTCAACCATAGATTGACTTCCTGTCTCTGGATTTTCCTGTTCTGGACATATCATATATGGAATCTTATGGTAGATGGCAAATAGCTTCCTTTGCTTTACATGCATCTAAGGCTCATCCACATTGCACTATGTCAGTCCTTCCCTTTTTTCCACAGCCACATATCTCTGCATGGATATAGTTGTCTGCAGTTTCTTCTGTCATTCTAGATTTTTCTGGATACTTGCTGGCCAAACAACTTTTCATCCTCCATTACTTAGATCAGAGGTTATTTCCTCGATTCCTATGCAGGTCTCTCACCATTACCCTACCATTCATGCTGTATTACTGAAGTCTATGTTTACTTCCTCTTCTGTACCCACTAGCAGTTGAGGGAGCCCCAAGTGTGGGAATTAAGCTTCCTTCATCTCCAGTTTTGTGGTCGTCAACAGAATATGAGTGACTATTCACCAAAGTGTCCCCTTAGTGAACAAGCAGGCCCTTCTCATATTAACCACGTTTATGCTTCTCCCATCTGGAAACAGAGGAAGACTATAGTGTTGGTAAGGTTCCAAGTCTGAGCTCACAAAGCCTGGCACTGTAATGAGAGGATAGTAACAGGACTCTCTTGGTTTATAAAAAGATGTAAAGGAGGCATGGTGGCTCATACTTATAATGCCCTTGGAATAGTGAGGTAGGAGGATCACTGTTAGTTCAAACCACCCCTAAACTAACTACACAGTGAGTTTCAGGCCAGCTGGACTACAGAGGGAACACTATTGTTGATGATGATGATGGAATAACTGTATTTATTATTCTAATAGTAAATCCCATAAACAGACAGGTAGATCAAGGGGCAAAAGCCTGAAGGAACATCTGACTCACAACCTTCATTCAGCTTGACACAGAAACTCTGCTTGTTAATTTTCCATCCATGAGTGTGCTGTAGGGTGTTCAGCTTGGAATAAGCATGTTCATCTCCTCAAATATTTATCATTTCTTTGTGGTACCTTTAAAATCCTTCTAGATCTTTTTGAGACAATTCAGAATAAAAATGTTATCTATAGTCATCCAAGTAAACCTTTCATTTTACAAATGACTTACCAGATACGATTTTGTTAGAAGAGGTGCCAAATACCACTCAGCCTCTTGAGGAGGGTGTATGTGTGTGTGTGTGTGTGTGTGTGTGTGTGTGTGTGTAGAACAAGTACTGTACAGCACAAAACACATGATTCTGAATCTCAGTTCCTGCCTCTTAGTAGTGGAATATCCTTGGACACATGACTATATTGCCTACCTATCAGTCTCCTCGGCATATCAGGTCATAATATATAACAAGCTCATAGTAAAGATCTAAAACTGAACTGGTTTCATGCTGATGAGTGCAGTATTGGACAAACGTGCAGAGATATGTTTCCTGACATGTACTAACAGACACACATACCAAATGATGCAATCTCAAAGGAACTGGTAGACAGGAACGGTTTTTTTTTTTTTTTTTTTTAAAGAAATGCATAGCTTGACTCTCTCAAAAAGACAACAGATATCATTATTTTAAGGCAACTAAAGTTCATGAGTGGGGGTTTACATTCAGTTTGATGTGGGACCAGGGTCTTAAAAGTATTAGTAGGTAAAATAAGGTGGACTCTTTTAAAAAAATATTTATTTATTATGTATACAGAAGAGAGTACGAGATCTCATTATAGATGGTTGTGAGCCACCATGTGGGTGTTGGGAATTGAACTCAGGACCTTTGGAAGAGCAGTCAGTGCTCTTGGCCTCTGAGCCACCTCTCTAGCCTCCATAATGCAGACTCTTTAGAAGGAAAGCAAAGGCAGGTATATCACTGCTCATGTCCTTCTCCCACTGCCCTCCTATTGGATGTCACAGTCTGCTCTGTCTAACACTCCTGGAGCAAATCCCGAGGAAACATGTTTTCTCTGTCCAGTTTCCCATTAAAAATAAAAGCCATTAAGGCTGGCAACATATTTAAATGTGACAAAGAGAGGTTGGCAGGGGACTGTGATATGGTTTGAAGGGAGAGTGCTCTATAGTCCTACATGAGTATGTTTTGGTGGCTCCCTGGGCTAAGTTTTGTTTGCTTATTTGGTTTTGTTTTTAAATCTTTGTTGTTGCTCTGTTTTTGCTAGTTCTGTTGTTGTTCAATTTTCTCACCTATAATATTGGGGACAAACTGTCTCTCTGTGTCAATTTTTAGAGCATACATGATGATTAACTGGCTCCTTGCATTGAGTTACGTGGTTCTCTACAGAGTGTGTATATGGTGGTGGTGGAAATTTAATGCCTGTCCTGACTTCAACCCAAATAACAGAAGCAGTTACAGTTGATTTCTAAGCTGAGTTTTCATGTTAGGAATACAGTCTGAGCTCACACTGTTGGAGCTTCCATGACAGTGACAATTAGTTCTAACAACTGCTACCCTCAGTCAGATTCTATACCAGAAAATAAAAAAAAAAAAAAAAATCTAACAAGAAGGCTATAGAGAAAAGGAGCTGGACACAGTACTGAGGCTGGTGAAGTTCACATTTCCTCCCCAAGAAACCATGAAAAGAAACAGCTCAGAGCAAATACGGTGACCACAAGGACACATGAACTTCAGCAGAGGCTCCAGCCAGCGAGGTCCAGGATCTCTAGCTTCAATCCTCTCAAGTAGCTAGTGTCCATTTGCAATGCCCAGTTGTGCGACCCAGTCTTCTCAGCTTTCATGCTAACACAGACAAAGCATTTTCTCATCTTAAAGCCTTAAGAGGCAAGGAATAATAATAATAATAATAAAAACCCAATAAGCTAAATAGTTAAAACTAAATAGCTGATCATAAATATTGTACGGGGGGGGGGGGGTTCACAGAAGTGCATCGTGTGAAATGAGTATTGGCAAATATCTGTGAGGGCCAGGGGAGGAGCTGGCGTGTCTGTGGCTTGACAGAAATTCCCTAGGAAATATGAGGATGTAGTTGGTTTCCACAGTGTTGCCAAACTGTTGGGAAATACATGGCTGACCTGGAGAAGACGATGAGTTCCCCAGTGTTCACCTACCCACACTGTCTGGACCATCAAGCATCACTCCTGCCCCAGTAGGCTGGGAGGTCAAATGCTGGGAGGGGTGCAGCTGTCTCCCAGGGTACAGTCAGAACCAGAGAGGCAAGATCCTGGATGTAACTGCTTTGTCAACTGATCCTGGTGTGGAGGGGCGCTGATGTATAATGACAAACTCCAAACTCAATATCGTGAACTCATGTCTCGTGATGTTTCACTTGCAACTGTCAAAACGAGTTAGAACTCATTATTTTTTCACCCAAAGGGCTTGCCTGCTACTTCTTGTTTTTGTCTCAATTAATTTTATATCTGCTGGACTAACACAAATTACCACTTCCATGTCTTGCACTTTTGATTTAAAAATAAAGCTAATTTGGAAGGTGTTTAAAGCTTTATTAATATTTATATGGCCATTAGAGGTGGCTAGGATGTTAGCAAGCTTCTTTTAAATTAGCATTTCTTTCCTTCCACTGTTCTCTTTAGGCTGTGACATTCCTATTCTGACCACATCATTTTTAACATTTTTCTTAGGGCACAAGCGGAATTTCAGAGGGTCATAGAGAAGTTGGTTTGGGTTTTCCCACCATTTATCTTGCCCATTCTGTGAAATGAATCGGGTTTATATAATAGATTTCTTTCTCTTGACTTGTGTCAGAAATTCAGAGGTAGTATTCTGCCTCACATATGCAGAGGTACTATGTACAACGACTCACCAGTCTGGCCTATTTGCTTCCCCTGGTCCAACCTGACTTTACAGAGGGCATGTAGGGAGGAAGAATATATTACTCTGATACGACCCAGAAACATCCATAAAGGGGATATCCTTTAAAAGGCAGAGAAGAAAAGAGTGACCTAAGACCCTCTGCATGTTCCTCCATCTCAAAGAGATAGAATGAAAACAACAAAAAGCACTTTTAGGGAAACCTAGTAGGAGAGATGATCATTTGGAGACAATAATACGTCTTGAGTCTTAATCACATCTAAGGAGTGAGCAGCGAAAAGGATGAGGCTGTGGTTAGAAAGGAGGATTGGCCCAAAGGGAAGACTTCAGCCCTGTAGGGGAGCACAGAGCTCTTCAGTTCTTATCCCACACCTTCCACTCATTAGATGTGTCCTCGGGCATGGACTGCTTTGGTCACCGTGCCTTAGTTTCCTCCTTTGGAAAGTGGGTGATTTTGATCACGAAATGTTAATGGAAGAAAACACTGAGAGCAGTGTCTGGCACATACAATAGTCACCCTTTATCCATGAGGAAGCACTCTAAGACATTCAGTGTATATCTGAAACCATGGAGAGCACTGAAATCTATACAGACTCTGTTTCTGAACATACAGCTATGATAACCTGCTAAATTAGCCACTGAACAGATTGACCATAACAACTAATAAGGTTAACTCTTAATACATAATAAAATAAGTCATTTCTAAGTGAAATAAGGGTTACTTGATTACAAGCATGACAATATCACTACATTCTACCTGATGACCAAGATGGCTACTGTAGAAGTTACTTTTTCTTCTTTCTTTGAAAAATACCTAGCAAAAGCAATGGAGAAAAGGGTGGGAGGGTGAGTTGATTCCTTCTGGCTCAGTTTGAGAGTCCAGTACACTGAGGCAGGGAGCAGCATAAGGCCATACCGAGTGCACAGTCAAAAAGCAGACAGACACCAGTACAGTGGCGTGGCTCACTTTTTCCTTCTTGTTTAGTCTGAGACCATCACCCACATTCACAGTGTGTCTTCCCTCTTCAGCTAGAGCCCTTTGGACACACCTCCCAGCTATGTTCAGAGATGTGCATGTCTCCTAGGTGAATTTCGTTTAAAATATTTATTTTTATTTTATGTGAATTGGTGTTTTTCCTGCACTTATAGCTGTGTAAGGGTGTCAGATCAGTTGTTAGCTGCCATGTGGATACTGGGAATTGAACTCACGTCCTCTGGAAGAACAGTCAGTGCCCTTAACCGCTGAGCCATCTCTCCAGCCCCTCCTAGGTGATTTTAAATGTAGTCAAGTGGATGATGAAGCTCAGACATCACATCACTAAGTGATGAAAAGGCAGGGAGCATAGACAAGATGAATATGATGACTGACTGAAGTCCTAGGAAAGTAGGGTGGAATGGGACTTTATCAGGTGACTCAAAGCGGTTTGCTACTTAAAATTCACATATTGTTTGTTTCTGGAATTTTTTAATATTTTGGGACTACAGTTCACCAAAGGTAACTATAAAAACAAAACTATCGATACATGGAGAGGGGGAATGTACTAAGTACTCAAGAAAGATTTCAGAAATGCACTCAAGTCATTTCGTCATAGTAAGTAAAACATTAAGTTGAATAATAAATTTAGTATAATGTACAGTAAAGCAATAGTAACTATTACAGAATAATCAAAAGATTAAAAAATACAAGTTAAAGATAAAATATAGAAATTTGGGCAGTTTGCCTTATTGCTATAAAAAAAGAGTAATGTTAAAGATAATTAGAATTTGTTTAATGTAAAGGGAGCTACTTCTATCCTATTCACTGGCAATTCCTTTGCCATGAGAGCACATCCTGTCCTGGTGTCCTTCATGGATGGCCTAAAGCTTTGCTGGCTAACACATGGCCACTAGGTAGAGCTGACTCCTGAGCACTTACAATGCAGGCAGTGCTAATCTAAACATGCTCCAATAGATGTCATCTCAGTGCCTTAAACTGAGAAAAAGAACATAAACAGCTCGGCATTTTTAACTACAGCTAATGTCAATGTTATGGAATATTAGCTTCACTTCTGCTTTTTATTTTAATGTGGTTATTAGAAAATTTAAATGAACAATATGGCTCCCATTTGGTCCTGAATAATATTTGGACAATGCTGGGTAAGATGAACAAGGAATATGAGTCACAGCGTTTTCATCTTTCTACCAGCTAGTATCAATGAAATGACTTCTCCGCTAGATGTTTTAAATACATGGCTTCCAGCAACACAATAATGCTAACAGGCTACATTTTCTTTCTTTTTTGAGGGTATTTTTAGAGTACGTGTTGTCCTAACTTCCAAAGCTGTGATACAAATAAATCCACACCTGAATGTACAAACAAATCAAGTCAGAACACTTTCTCTAGTACTGGTGACATGGAGTGCAAGGCCCAGGAGGTGAACAGGGTAGGGCTCCCTGTGAGACAAGGAGCCTGATCGTTCCCTATGGGGTACTTGGTGCTTATGTACTAGCTACTCTCATAAGATGCTTAAGCTTCCGTCTGCTAATAAAAAAGGTAGAAAGACAATTTCTTTTTCTTTTCCAAGGCTTGTTTTATTTTAATGATGGATCCATCTGAGGCCACAGGCAGCCCACTATGTACAGACATGAGGGAAGCTTTATTTCTTGGTTTCTTCCTCCTTGGACAGAGTCTTGATGATTTCCTCCTTCTTGGCCTGGAGACGCTCCTGCCTGCGCTTGCGTGCTTCCTTGGTCTTAGACCTGCGAGCCTCAGCCTGGTCAGCCAGGAGCTTCTTGCGGGCCTTGTCTGTCTTCAGCTTGTGGATGTGCTCCATGAGGAATTCGCTTGTTTTTGAAGACATTCCCTTTGACCTTCAGGTACAGGCTGTGGTACATATGGTGGTCAATCTTCTTGGATTCTCGGTATCTCCTAAGAAGTCGGCGCAGGATCCGCATCCTTCTCTTCCAGGTCACCTTCTCAGGCATTCGAGCGTTGGCGGTACCCTTCCGCTTCCCTATGCCCATATGCCTGCCCTTACGTCGAGCCAAAGTGTTTTTCCGGCATCGAGCCCGGGAATGGACAGTCACAGGCTTCTGGATGATCAGCCCATCCTTGATCAGCTTCCGGATCTGCTGACCGGAGTTGGCATTGGCAATTTCATTGGTTTCATTGGGGTCCAACCAGACCTTCTTTTTACCACATCGGAGGACACTAGAGGCAAGCCTCTTCTGCAGCCTGAGCATACTCATGGCTGCGGACTCAGCTGTGAATGGAAAGAGCTTCTAGAAAGACAATTTCGTCACGACGGCATATACACTAAAAGAAAAGAATTTTAATTAAGCGGCCAGCAGGATGGCTGAGTGGGTAAAGGTGTCTCTGCCTAAGTCTGATGAACTGAGTTTGATTCCAGGGACCAACACAGTAGAAGGAGAAAGCCAACTCTTGAAAGCTGTCCCTACCACACACGCACTATGGGACATGAGCATTGACATGCCCCTTCCCCTCCCCACAAGTAAATAAATACATTTTAAAATTTTAACTAAAAATGCATATGGGTAAAAGTGTCATTGATAATGTTATTTGTGAAAAATTTAACAAGGGACTAAAGGTGCAAATTTTAATAATTAGTTAATATAACATGTTCAGATGACTGAAAATTCAGAATACAGTTTTATGTATATACTTGTAAAGCATCTACTTACCATGAAAGGAGACTATCAGGGAACTTCGTTTTCCAGTAAATCTCAAATGGGTGGTGGTGGTGGTGAGGATTTGACTCTAGGGGACATATGGGAACACTGGGATACACTAATGATTACTGAAATTTAGGGGGTGCTAATGGCATCTGCGGCCAGGGATGCTTCTAAGCAGTTCCTGTAATACACAAAACATTGCCCAAACAGAATTTTTTGGCTCTAAATATCAACAGTGCTGAGACTGAGAAATCCGATGTTAGGGAAAGTTATACAAATTATGACTTAACTATACATAGTATAAAGATGATATCTTTTGCTTTGTAGATTTTTAGGACAGATCATTGTTTAAAGTGCAAAGAATAAAATAAAAATAGAAAAATCTATTGTTAAAACAGAGTAATAGATACTGAAGCAACCTAAGTTACTTCTTTTTTCTTGGTCTTGATGGGTTAACTTTTTTTAAACATTCCTATCTAATTTTTTTTTTTTTTTTTTTTTTTAATCACACAAGGGCTGGAGAGATGGCTCAGAGGCTAAGAGCACTGACTGTTCTTCCAGAGGTCCTGAGCTCAATTCCTAGCAACCACATGTGGCTCACAACCATCTATGATGGCATCTAGTACCCTCTTCTGTATACTGTATACATAATAAATAAATCTTTTAAAAAACTCACACAAATACACATTGTACAATGGACATTTTCCTTCTGGGGTCCTCCTACCCCATGGTCCCTACAGTCCTCTGACAGTTTTACTGACTTTCATGTCATCTATGATTTTATGTTTTTATATAAAATCCAGAACCACAAATAGAGAAAACATACAGTAATTGTCTAAGAATGGCCTAATTTGTTTAGTGCAAATCTATCCAACTTGCAAGGTGATTTTTTTTTTTTAAATCTAAATAGATTTATTGACTCATAAGGTTTTCATACCATTTGCAATATCTTCCCACAAACTTTTTAAACCCAGAGATGAGAGCAGGGTGATGAAGAAAGGCTTATTAAGAGGATGAGGAGTTCCTTCTGGATACTTAGAGTCACTGCGAACTCTACCTGAATAGGATCTATGTAGATGACATTGGATGGGAACTTGGCCCCATTGGCTCAGCCACTCCTTGCTGCTGGATGAGTGGCTTGAACTGGACAGAAAACTGGCACTTCTTTCACTCTTGGGACAGCATTTGGCAGACATCAAAACACTTGCCTCACTTCTCTGAGCAAGTTGTGCTTCCTGGGTGTCATTATTACCAAGACTGAGGATATATGCTTCTATCTGCACCACATTTTAGGAAAAAAATCCCTTAGTAATTTCCTTTAGGAATTGCATCACACTGAAGAAAAGTACAGTGACAAGCTTTCACTCGTGACAGTTCCGTTCCAGAGCTGCCTGCCCCTCCTGTATTAACACAGGCTCCAACTGCACACCTCCCAAAGGTTGCGGCCATGTCTACTCTGTAGGCATGGCAGTGTTTCTGCAAGGTGTTTACACACAACTACATCTAAAGGGAGATTTTAGAATAAAAATATCTGCAAGGCATACCTATGTAAATAAAATTCCTTGTACAGCAAAAAAGTCTAGTCGCTCTGTAGCAGTTATGTTATATATGTGTGAACAAAGAACACTCACGCGCTTTCATATTCAGAGGGGGGCACCAACCAAGCTTTGTTATCTCTGGTCCATAGCAGTGCCTGGCAGGAGATGCCTACTGAGTGACACAGGGGACACTCAGAATTACCCAGGCTGGAGCTCCAGGTTCTTAAGCTTCAGTCACTCAGTAAAACCTGCCAGCTGTTATACTCTCTTTGCATGTCACACATTCTGTCTCTGCAACTACTTATTACTTGGTGTTACAATATATTGAACTAGTCTACAAGAACGTCAGCGTTTCAAGGGTGGAGACGCTTGCTTTTCTGGCCTTGTCTTCAATATGGAGTTGGACAATAACCGATTCAGTGTGTCAAGTGCTGCACAAGTATAAGGATCTGAATTCAGATCCCCAGCACACATATAAAAGCTGGGCATGGGTAGCACGGGCATGTATGGCAGAGCTGGCTCACAAAAGGCTATGATGGGGTCCATTGGGGTTTGCTAGCAAGATAGCCTAGCTAAAACAGCATTCCACATTCACTGAGAGACTTCTCCCCATTTCAAAATACGGTGGAGACTAAAAGAGAGACATACTTGAAGTCCACCTCTGGTATCTGTACGCATCCCCTGTTACCCTCCAACATGCTCCACCCACCCCGAGTGTTAGCACCAGGGCAGCCAGGCAGATGCTCACCTGTACTCCTATCATTTTATCACAGGTTAGGGAAAGGTGGGAGTGGAGGTGGAGTACGGGAGAACATGAGGGAGCACAGCAAGATTCAAACGGGTGTAGTTAAATGCTAAGAAGCTAAGATGCAGGTAATCATCGGGAAACAGAAAACACAGTTTAAGAAATTGACTTGGACGACTTGGCATTCTTGGAAGCACTCCATAGAAAGGGAGTCCATCTAACAAGGAAAACCATCCAGGGCCACTTGGGCTATGCAAGATGGAACTTCTTTAGGGGAGGGACTTTTTGTCTGTTTCTGGATCTCTGTAAAATGCTATGAGAATAAAAGACTATATCACTGTCCTAGTGAAAGGGATCCTTACCCTAATAGGTAAGGCAGGTGGTATAAATGGAGCATGGACTAAACCAAGCAGGTAAGATACTATTGTGGACAGTCAACTGAAATGTTACCAGGACCACAGCATTGTATCATCTACCATAATGGTACCCTGGATAGCTTCTCTGTGTGAAATGATGACATAGAAATCATTAGCAGACCAAATGGCAAAATGATTTGGAAACCCAGTGGGCTGTGCGTTCTGTGTCTAGGTGTTTTGTTTTCTCTCAACTATGGCACTGTTGTACTTAGTGTACAGTAAGTCAGTAATTTCATACACAGCTCACTGAGAGTTATTGGCGTAATGCTGAGAGCTGTCCAGAGCATTTGACAGCATATGGTCTAATATATATCTTCACAATGCTATATTAACGTAATTTTAAAAAGAATCATGGAGGTTTATCTTGAAGATAAAATGACGACTAACATTTCTGAAAGTAAAAAAATATGTAGATTCATTATTATTAAATGGATGAGTTTAGTGGTTTGGAATATTTTCATGAATTCAGAATGAATGAGCTACAGTCGTATAGTATGACATATAATATGACAGCAGTGAGGGCATCCACAGTCATTAATAATATCCTGCATGATTGGATGTACGTGTATGTCTACCACATGCCATGTTTTTAGATAACAAAGAAATACATTTTTAATTAGAAAAAGATTGTTATCAATTTAAGCATCTTAAATTTGCAACAATAATTGTAAGTTGTTCATAAAAGATTTCAAATTCACAATTAACCACAAGGGAGAGAAATACCAATTCCAGGCCATGCAACATTAGACTTATTCTTTTCTTCCTTCAAATTCAAACTCATCTTTAACTTTTCAAAAACCAGACCCAAGCTGCTGCACTCTAGCTGGAAGTCCACCAAAAGCCTCTGTGTCTTCCTGGTGCAGGAGGGACTAGAACTTTCTACCAAAGTATGCAAAGGAAAGTGGTAACTGATTAGACAAAAAAGAGTCATATGTCATTTAGAGTGATCGTTAGAATAGACACCCCAAACTTAGTTCCTTCTTCCCCAAACCCACAGCAGGATTACTCTCATTATCCGGATATTTACCTCAACACTGAGTTAGTGTTTTATGCTATCAGAACTATCTTAAAATCACACTGTGGAGTGGGCAGGTTGGTTACCATTAGCCGGAGCCACTCACAAACAGTTCTCCATCACTGGTCCCACCATCTGTCTTTGGAGCTCTCTCTACACATGGGCTTGGCTGAACAGATTTTGAACTGGCCAAGGTCGCTGCACAGCTAGCTTGCACAGATGGGGACAGTGGGAAAAACGTAATTGCAGCTGTGGATAAACATAAGCAAGGACACACTGTTGGCAAACACGCTGTCTAGACTTAATGGTGGCTCGGTGTCACTGTGAGCAAACACAAGGACACGGTTTCAAGGTAACTACCTCTCAAGCATAGGATAGTCACTAATGAAATGTCACCATCATGTGCCAGAAATTCCTCCAAGATATTTAAATGTTAATTTTAAAACTGGCAACATAGAAATAATAAAACACATATTTGCCAAAATTTCTCTAGGGGGGAAAATGCCTTCTTCAACAAAAAGATAATACCTGGCAATCAGCATAGTGTCATAATCTACATGAAGGTCATAAGCATGGTCTGAACAAGGCATTGAAGTAAGGAAAAGAGTTTCTATATACTTATTTGATCCATATTAAGATTTCCTGTTTCCACTTCTTTTTCAAAACAAATGAGTGGTTAGAAACCTTACTGTTGTTTCAACAATATTGCATTGGGTGCATATATCTGCTGCCCTACACTCTTAAAAAATGTCATCAAAATGGGACCCTGATAAGGACAGTGTTCTCTGGACTTCCACTTGCAATGCAAGGCCCTGGGAGATTTGGATGTCAGTGTTGTGGTTTTTAGAAACTCAACATGTCTGGTCACTGGAGTTTAAAGGCAATCTAGATGTACTTTGCCGTTGAGAAGTTGTTAAATTTAAAATAAGTGATCAAGTCAGTACTATTTCAAAAGACTGTTGATAAAAAAGAACATTTCACTGTAACCATACTGAACAGACAGTTGATTATAGAAAGACATGTCAGTGCGCATATGGCAGCCGGATAAATTATGCACATCTGGATTACTTTTGGCAAGAAACATAGCTAAGTGTCTAAAGCCAAGTTTAGCAATCTGTCACTAACAATATGTACATTTATTTTAAAATGTCAAGGGCTCAAAGTCATATTTTCTATTTCTTCATAAACTTTCCAGCTCTTCTTGAGACAGCAAACAGGTGACATAACACATCGCCCAAACTGCCAGAGGCTGTATAAATAAGGGGTAATTTTGAATTTCTCACCCCATACACAAGAAGACTCAGAGTTTGAAACAAACTCACATTCTGCTCCAAGTACCAAAATACAGATCTCAAGTAAATGCATTAATGTTTCCCTTTAGAAGTTGCTTGAGAAATGCTTCCCTCTGAAAAACATAGGGGAATAAACAGTATAACCCCCTGGGAAAAGCCAGTGGAAATGGGTTGATGAAATCGCCCTATCAAAGGAGAAGACCAAGGCCTCTGCGATCATCTCAGATTAACTTTTCTTTCTCCTATTGCCAATTCCTGACATCATCTAAACCCCAAAGACATGTTTTCCTACTTCTAGTCCCCCTGATTAAAAGAAATGCCAAGAGGAAGGTGGCTCAAACCAGCAGGAACAAGAAACTTTACAGTTGGATGTGTGAGTATCAGCCAGGTGGGAATGTAGCAGTGCCTGTACACACAGAACTCATCGTGATTTTAATGCAGCTCGCTAGTTATTCTAACATTCCAGACTTCTTACAACTTCGGCAAGAATGCCAAGATAGATCATGGGGACTGGGTGGGGCCCCATCATCCCAGGTGTTGCCTCCGAGTTTTATCTATGCTGCTTGCAGAGAAAAACCAGAGCAGAACTATTTTATTTGTAGAATATTCAAACTTCGTGTCTAGCTCTCGAATTTGGCATTTTTACTGATTAACATTTTTACTATATACAAAATCTAGAGCTTAACATTTTCAAATGGTATATGGTGGGGGGAAGTTCCGACTCTAAATCTAAAAGGACATTCAAACAGCAGCCATTGTAGTAGCTGCAGGGATGCACAGCTCACAGCATGGCTGTGAGAACAAGCACATTACACCTAGGGGAACAGCCAATGTTGGCTGTGGCCATTATCCTCCCTTTCTTCCTCAAGTGAAAGACTGAGACGAATATAGTACATAAAGCTCAGGTTGCAAATAAAATGCTCTACGCCAGCTGAGCAGACTGGGGAAGAACGAAGAGGAATGAAGATGGGGAGAATGGCTCTGTATCTGCATCTGTTTTTGTGAACTCTGACGCCTAAGGATGCGGAGACCTTTGGGAGCTAGACCATCTTGCCTGGACTGGCTGATAATAGTTTGCAAAGTTGCTAGAAAAAAGGTCACAAAATTAACCATTGGTTTCTACCATCCATCATCTCAAAAAAAAAAAAATTAGTTTAAAACCATTAAAGGTAGAATCAGTGTTATTTTCTTCACAATTTTGAACTTCTCTATTTGTCTATACTGCTTGATTTTTAATTATAGCTGCCACAAAAACATTCAAATAAAAGGCACATATAAGCAGTTGGAAATATCTATAGATTGTCCGTGGTGTTCTTTTGTCTCTGTATCTTACATGCTACATGTCATGTCTGTTTGTGACACAGGAGTTCTAGAAATATCCATTAAGTGGACCTGGCATTTATGGAGCAGGTGAGCATGGGAATATCTTTTAATGTCTAGCAAACTGAAGAGAAACACTAGAAAAACAAAATAGTGCTGAGAGCATGACTCTTAGCATTCCTTGAGGAAAACAGAAGTAATGAGCCCCCATACTACTGTATGAATTAATGTGTAAAGGCTCCTGGTTTGAAGAAGCTTTTAGGAGACTTTATACTCCAGGTGGCCAAATCCACATTCGTGATGAATGCAAAATCAGAGAAAGTAAACAATGAGTTCTTCCAACCCTAGGACTCTGTTACTGATTAGACACACAGGCTTACGTGAGAAAGCTGGTGTACTCTACCTAGTGAGAAAAAAAAAAAAAAAAAAAAAGATGCTTTCTACTATTGAACTACAAAGAGTTTAAGTTAATAATATCTTCTTCTAATTCACTGATCATAATTATTCAGGATTTTATTCAGCAATTTAACACATACTTTGAAGTAAATTAAATACATTTCATGTGGTACTGTAAGATCATAATTATTTAACTTGAATCCATTGTACCATAAAGAGATGAGCTCAAGATGCTCCTGGATGTGTACACTGACTTTTCAGGCTATTATAATTATTTACATTATCCCCCTTAAAATGCATACCTGTACTTGAACAATGCATATGTATGCCTCAAAGGGTTAGTATAAATATCTTGCACAGTGTGGGGAAGATATTGGCAGAGTGATGATAATGTGATGAAAAGCTTGTTAATTCATATACATTAAAATCAAAGATGCTATTTACTCTATTTGATGAGATTTACTTTTATTATTTTAAAATGTGTGTGTATATGTGTTCAGGTATGTGCAAATGAGTACAGGGATCACAGAAGCCGGAAGCCTAACTCAACTGTAGCTGTAGTTACCGGTGCCTATGAGTGCTGACAATGGGTACAGGGACTGGAACTCAAGTACTTTGTGAGAAAAAAATACATTCTTAACTGCTGAGTCATCTTTCCAGCCCCAAGAAAAACACCTTGAAATGACAACAAAAATTGTCTTTAAGACTATCTCCATTACAAAGTTAGATCAGAAAGGAAATAAATAAAAAATCTTATAAACAGTTTTAGCTGACATTTTCTCCCTTGAAATTGAGGTAGGCTCTCACCATGTCACCCAGACTAGCCTCAAAGCTCTGGACTCGGGCTTCAGCCCCTGGAGTAGCTGGGACTATGGAGACTAAAGGACCAGATCATTGTGTCCAGCTTCTTGTTATCTTGTTACAGTTGCAGTGAGTTTACTAGATCCCAGAGTTTTATAATTTGACACTTCGAGGAGAAAACTAAGTAATATATCTCACGACGTTGAATATATCATAAACGTTGTTTTAAACAGCCAACCTATGTATAAACATTCACTGTGGCAGACATTACTGCATTTCCTAAAATCAATTTCGTGCCATAAAAAGCCAAGGACTTGGCTACTTCAGGTGCTACATAATAAAGGTTCTTCCTTTGGTAGCTACTGAAGAGCAGTGATTCCTCAGCTTCTCTTAAAACAACTTATTCTATTATGCCAGAGATGTTTCAAGTTGCTCTAGAGGTAACTATGCACCACTGTCATACAGCAAATCTGAGCAAAGAGAACTAAGAACATCGATCGGATTATCAACATACTGTCTTTAATTTCTGAAGTTCTTCAAACTCTTCTTTTGATTAGAACATGAAGGGAAGTGATATATTTTTCAAATTGTAATGATCTTGCAATTAAGGATGTCTGCTAACAAACAAAGTGACTGTGGCAGCAATGCCAAGACAACAAGATGGGGGCTGGAGAGATGGCTGAGTGGTTAAGAGCACTGACTGCTCTTCCAGAGGACCCGGGTTCAATTCCCAGCACCCACATGGCAGCTCACAACGGTCTGTAGTTCCAGTTCTAGGCAAACAAGGCAAATTAAATAAATAAAGTTAAAAAGAGAAAAAGGAAAACACGACAGAAAAGGAAGCTTTCCGAGAACGGACTTAAGAAGGTCCAACGGGAAAAAATCACTCAATTGTATAGTTTGTTACACTGTCCAAGGACCTTCGTTGTATACAGACTGAAGAATGTCCCAGAAAACTGAACTCAGGAATTAAGCCCTAAGAAGGTAAATCAAAAACTATATGAAGTCACAAAAGCAAAACAAAAACAAAAAAACAACAAAAAAAACTGACCTTCACTGACCCAAAGGAAAACGAATGTTCAAGCATTTACACAAAATAGTCCTTAGGGAGTTTCATGACTTAATGTTTAGGGAGTCTAGAGGCTGTTAAATAAAAAACTATAAAACAGATACCCTTGTAATAGCTAATTCATTTCAATTCAGACTCTTTCAACATTTGCTTTTAAAATTGCAAGTCTTAGCTAACTTAGCTATATTTTACTAGTATTTTTATTGCTTTTTTTTCCAAGGCAGAATTTCTGTGTGTAGCCCTGGCTATCCTGAAATTTGCTCTGTAGAAAAGGTTAGCCTTGAACTCAAAGATTCTTTTGCTTCTGCCTCCTCAATGCTGTCATGCACCACCACTGTGTAGCTTTTATCAGCAACCTGGATTCTTATTTCAGGGTAAGATTAGGTAGAGAGAGAGCCTCTATCATACAGGACAGTTTACAGTGTATCTGTAAATATTTTTGGTAAGTTATGGATTCTAAGAAATCATTCCTTTCAAAAGACATACTAAAGTACTATGGGAAAAAAAATGCAAGCTAACAATGTCTCCCTTGAATTACTGTAATTTGATTACAACAAATCTAAATAAATTCTAAATGAATTATTCTTTTTCAAACAATAGCATTTCCAGTATTTAAAGAAACTGCCCTCATAAGATTCTTTTAAATTTAATTTAATTTGCTCATTATTTCTAATACTCTCTTAAGTGTCATAGACAAAAAGCAAACAGCTGAGTTATTCCTCATGGCCAGATTGCTGGGGTTTTTCATCATTACTGAAGCCCATTAGTTCCTAGGCACCAATGCATCATGATCAACTGAAACACCTCAGAATAGCGTTTGCTTTGGATGCATGTTGGTTTGAGTGGCAGTCATGTGGAGAATGCACAGAAAGCCAACAAGAAAAGCAGCTGGATTCACACTGGGTCATTCTCTGGAATTCATTCCATGAAATAGCCCTGTGAACACCCACAGAAAACCTCCCAATAACTGTCATGCTTCAACATATGTCAACCCCACTTCAGGACAGTTTCCGTTGCATGTCTACTTAGATGTACATAAGAAGGTGTACTGGTAATCCACAGAGTAGGCTCCATGCTAAAAAATCCAATGGTCACTAAAAACTGGTCCCCAGGTTTCATAGGATGAAAGAAGTTTCTTCTAAAGTTACTTCTTAAAAGAAAGAGAACAAAATTACCACTCTTATTAAAGATTTCCCAGAAAGAGTAAAAAGAGTGTTACTACCAATTACCAAAAATACTTTAACAAATGAAGAAAAATAAATAAAAATAACCACATATTAACTAGCTTAATATCCTAGTAACCCCTGGCAGTATGAAAGTCAGCTTAACAAAATGTCTAAATTATGGATATGTGGTACTGTGCTTATTTTATTCCAAAGTGACAATGCAAGTGCCTTTTAAATAAATTAAGAGTATCTTATTTCATTTAAAAGAACAGTTCATGAATTACATTAAAATATGAAATTTCATAAAAATATTTACAGATGAACAAGTAAGACTTGAAAAGCTACAAATTTGAAATTTCTCATTACCATTTATACAAACACAAAATTATCAGATGTAAATGTGTTAGAATATTAGATGGATTAATGCCTATATTATAGCACTATTTCTAGTTTCTAAAAAAAGTCAGCTTTTTGTCATCTCATCACTTTGCTGTGATTTCACTGGGAAATTATGCACTGAAGTTCATTACTCAAAGCATCCATTGTTGAAAGGGACCAAAGCCACCCAACTCAATAACCAGAGAATAAAGAACTGAAAGAAAATTGGAATATAACCATGAATCCTAAGAGAATGAAGCAACAAGCAAAGGGACCCATATGACGTGTTAATGCAAAATTTCACTGTTGGAAAGTGATTCTTTTCTCTTTAAAACTACCTAACATTGGCACTTTCTGAAACTCATTAAATAACCTTTTTTTACTTTTAAATACAGGAGAGCAAGGAAATGCTAATGAGAGAAGAAAAGGAAAGAAACATCTCCCTGTCCGAATGTTCTTGAGAAGCAATAAGGTGAGAGATAAAGACTGGCAGTGGTGAGGTGATCATGCAAACCATTTCAAAAACAAACGTTCAAAACAACCGTCCATTTATGTTCCTTTGGAATATAAGACTCTATAAACATGTACTGTGAACAAGGTCCCATACAAGCATCTGGAGCTCCACATACTTCCAGGAGAATGTTGCTATTTTCATGAGGTAAAGGATTTAGGTACAGATGCGCACTCTGTTAGAAATAGTCTTGAAAATTAAAAATACATTTATATTACAAAAGCAAGATGGAGGATTGCAGAAAGGAAGTGAGGGACATCACTGGATGCATCACAGGGTTCATTCTGGCTGTAGATTACAAATGGTGCAATATTAAAGTCACCTATTGTTGATTTTCAGGTGCTCAATTCTTCAAAGATGCCTTTAGGTGCAGATAGCATTGGCCTACAAATCGATTGTGTGCATACATGTTTTTGTCGTAGTGTCCATCCAGCCATTCACATAGTGTGGAGGTCACAGGCTGATGTTGCTGGGTCTTCCTCTGTCACTCCTGGCAGCCTTTTCAGAGATAGGGTGTCTCATTGAGCCTGGAGCTCACCAATTTGGCTGGCCTGGTCAGCCAGTGAGACTTTACAACAATGTGTCTCTACCTCACAGGCTGGAGTCGCAGCAGGTCACCGCCTGACTCCTGTGCTCCCAGAGGTCCTCAGGGTGGCCAACAAGCATTTTACCCCAGGGCCATCTCCAATGTCCCAGAAATTCTCCTTCTTGAATTTGGCTATAAAATAATTTTTGCTTGAATTGTGCCTTAACCATCTCAAAGGAAGAAACAAAACAAATCAGGTACTTAGAACACTTTTTACTATAAATATTTATGGAAATATGTTAAAACCAAATATCTTAATATCCAGTTTCAATAAATATTTAGATTTGAAACTGTTGAAATTTTAAAAAGTTCCCTGAGTTTGTTTGTTTGTTTTTTTAAAAAGATTTATTTATTTATTTATTATGTATACAGTATACAGAAGAGGGCACCAGATGTCATCATAGATGGTTATGAGCCACCATGTGGTTGCTGGGAATTAAACTCAGGACCTCTGGAAGAACAGTCAGTGCTCTTAACCTCTGAACCATCTCTTCAGCAAGCTTTTTTTTTTTTAATTTATTTATTTATAACGTGTGTGTGTGTGTGTGTGTGTGTGAGTGTGTGTGTGCACAGGTGCATAGGCACGCTCATGTATACCTGTGTGTGTATGTGTGTGCACAGGCACACACATGTGTACCTGTGAGTGTGTGTGTGTGTGCACAGGCACGCACATGTGTACCTGTGAGTGTGTGTGTGTGTGCACAGGCACGCACATGTGTACCTGTGAGTGTGTGTGTGGGGGGGTACATGCATACACAGAAGTCAGAGCACAACGCCTTTGAACATGTCAGAGCCAGAGCTGGAGCTGGAGCTGGAGCTCAGTTCATAGGCTTGGTGTCAAGCGCCTTCATCTGCCAGCTGAAAGCTGTATTGTTCACAGAAAAGTCAACTAACTGCTACAGAACTACCAGCCCTAGCAGTGTAGTGAGAGCTGAGGATGAACAGATCTCTTCAGTCATTAAATGAACAGGGGACTGGAAAGCTTTAACATTTCACATTTAGAAACTCCAGTTTCCTGAGGATGTCTCAGACCCAGCTGTCAAGTGGTCACTCTTGTGAGGACTCTCTTCCAGCATGCAGCAGACCTTCTTCTTGCTGCAGGCTGACAAGGAGCCTTACCAAACCTATCAGATTAGGATTTCAGCCACATGACCTTGGTGAGAGAGCCTTAACATACTAGCTTGTGGGCAACATGACTCCATCTATAGAGTAAATAAACTATACACACACACACACACACACACACACACACACACACACACACACACACACACACTTTAACACCATTCATGAAAATATATGTGATATACCAAACCAATGTTTTTGCATCCGTCTAGTTGTGGCTTCTTGTATGTTTTCTCTACTAATGAGCTACAGAATGATCAGCAGGAAGGATGATCAACTTGGAAAAGAAAGGGCTGAAATAGTCTAATGACCACCGTTCCATTGATGGACTGATGTTCTAGAGATACAAGATGTGAAGCCCTCTGATCATTTTCAATACTCCAGAACTTCCCACTGTGTGTGTTAAAACCACCATTGCAGAGCACAGTTCTTACAAACACTTGCCCCATCAACCTGTCCTTTGAAAGCAAATAAACTACTGTCTCTTTGTGTTTAACATAAGAAAGGGGAAAATAATCTTGGATATTAAATAGTATGAAAATTCTGGTCAGTTTTAGGATGAAATATTGATTCCTCTGAATTTCTCCTTATAGGTTCACTTTAGAATTTAGCCACTAAATACTCAACACTGTTAACTTTAATTCCTTTCAAAATTTCATATGCGTGTATACAGAGGAACTCACATTTGGAAGGCAAAAATTCTAAGTTTTAAAAACCATCATTATAGGGCTGGAGAGATGGCTCCATGGTTAAGAGCACTGACTGCTCTTCTAGAGGACCTGGGTTCAATTCCCAGCACCCACATGGCAGCTAACAACTGTCTCTAACTTCAAGATCTGGCACCCTTACAGAAACGCAAGCAAAACACCAATGTACATAATATAATAAAAATATTTTTTTAAAAAAACTCATCATTATAAAAGAACATCATTCTAACTACAGCTTGAATATTCTGTCTTTCCTCAGACATATGAAAATACCAGTCTCTACAGCCACTTTCAGCTAAGACAAAGAGGAAACCCTGATATGGGGACATCTTAGCCCCTCTCTGTCTGTGCTATCTCTGAATGTAAATCTCTTGCACTTTAAAGGAGGCTTCACCTATGGCCTAGTTTGAACTCAGCATTTCAAAGGGTGGGGGACAATATGCAGATATCTTTTTAGCATATGCAAACCAGTTAAAATTTCATTAAGTGGTATTTTAAGAAAATAAGGAAGGGTTGATGAATAATTGAGCACACGTAAAGATCTAGACTCAAGCTACTTTTGGCATTTGGGATTTCAGCAGAATGGCTACCTTTGTTGAAAATACAGAGGAAGAGATGAGAATGGTGTAGACCTACATACTTTCATATTTTACAGTAAAATATCCAAGGGAAACATAAAGGAGATTATGTAAGCAAGCCAGCCTAAGAGTTCCGATTCACACAATGCATTTCTTTTTCTCAGTAGTTATGTTTGACAATGGGGCTTAATTTATCAAGGAAGAAATAACCAGGCTGTCTCTCTACTGTCAAGAGAACAAATCAAAGAATTGTTTTTCACCAGCAATGCCCTCCAATTAAAAAAGCAAAAGAAAGAAAAGAGAGAAGATCATGTACTCTGCTGGGTGTTTGTGTAGCAAATACATAGTGCCACCGTGGCCATTTAAACAATGGAGGCTCTTGGAGCTGGGGGCCTCCTAATGCAATTGGAGTCAATTCAATGGTACACTTTAATTTTCAAATGCCTTTCTTCAACATCTTATGCTATGGGGACTGAATGCTCATTTAACTAACTAGTTTCAGGGGTGGTTGTGCAAGAATTAATTGTGCTTTGGCTGGACACTGACAATAAAAGGAATTTGAATGTATTTAAATGTGATGTGTATTTTTGCTTCAGGTCAAAAGTTTTTCCATGAGAGAATACCTTTAATTACACTTACAAATCAAAGGTGGTGGTGGGCTATATTTCTTACTTAGTTTTTTTCTAGGAATTCACTCCATGTGTGTGAATGTTATGCCAGTTCTTCACCGATGAGTTTATAGGGATTGGTTCTCTGAGCTGTCAAACTTTTGTAATAATCATAATGCAGGCCTACAATCGCACAAAACTATGGATTCTGCACATAATTAGTGGTTTGTGTGTGTGTGTGTGTGTGTGTATGCATACATAAGCACACACTACTGAAAAGAACAGTTTTTCTGTTCCAAGGGGTGAAAATGCTTAAGAAAAGGTTTATCAGTCTGGTTATCCTTCATTATTCAGCAAAGGTTCATTACAGATGTGCTCCAGCAGAATGGAGGAGGAAGGAGTGTGTGGAATTAATCATAAAGACAGCCAGATAGATGACTGAGTTACCTACATGGAATAGGAATCCTCACACTGGCCCTGTGTATCCCATGACCAGGGTGTCACAGGACCTAAGGGGCTCAAGTCACCCTCTCTCTCCTTTGGGAGGGGACTCAACTCAGGAAATAAGGAAGCCTTCCAGTGGACCACTGGCCACGTGTCAAATGTCTGTATGGAAAAGCACAAAAAGGAAACTACAAGACCTTAGCACGGTCTTGTGCCAGTGACCTTAATGAGTGGGCCTGGTAGTCCCAGGCTGTGTAGGCCAACCTCCTGGGAGGTTGGTAAGGCCTGCTAGGACACTATATTTCAGAATAGGAGCATATTCTTACCTCACAGGCAGCTGATGATAGAGTGGCTGGGTGGGGTCAGACTATTCTTAGAGATCTGGAGACTCCCAGAGGGGTGGAGGAATAAATAATATGTTAGCTTAGGGGCCACTTCCTTCAGAAAACATGCAGAGGCTGTCACTTATAGGGGGTCTATCTAAAGTTATGCGTAGTTTTGAGGAGAAAAGTGCAACAGAAGAAACAATGGCCCACAGTTCTGCTTTGATGCTGCTCCTCACATTTGCCTGAAAGGGACCCTAAGGTGCCAGAGTTGCTGTACACTTTCGTATGCAGTAAGAGGGTACTCACACTGTGTACCCCAGAGTCTCATCTTCCTAAGGCATTGATCACTGTGAACTGAGCAGGTTGGCTTGGGTCCTGTGGGGGGGGGGGTCAAAGAGCTAGTGCTTAGTAACCTTGCAAGCATATGAAGACAATATTGCCTACCTGCCAAGGGCGTGGTACCATGTTCTGGCGAAGAACACTACAACTGATTTCACTTATCCAAGCGAAATCCTAGGGTGTAATGGGAGTTGAAAAACATCATCTTGGAGGCTGCTAAAGGAACAAACATGATATAAAAATGACTGGGTGGGAGAGGTCATATTTATGAATCCTCAGTGAGGCTGTTTTATGGTTCAAATATTATTGCTTTGGCCAATGTCTGAGACAATGTATACACGGATTTAATATAGTAAATGTATGAGATCTGAGAAACCAACTCCCTGACAGGATGGAATAAATGTATCTTGGGTATTAATTACCCGTGTAGAATGATGAAGCCACCAGTCACTTAGGATGAAGAGAAATGCATTGATACTACGTGCATTCCCCTGCTGAGTAGGTAAACAAAGTGGACGCTGTTTTAACTCTAAGATCTTCCAAAGGCTTAGCAAATGAATGGGGATCAAAATATATGCAGATCTGCCAATATTTAACTGGCCTTACAATTCAGTTTACCACATCTATCATTTTATTGTACTCCTCCTGACCTTGCTCTCTTACTCACTGATACAGGTTAGAGTAATAGTATTTAAGTGATGGTCTGAGAATAAGAAGTATTATATATGAAAATGAAAAATGTGCTCTGATGAAATCAGACGTGGCCATGATTCTTAAATGTGCGATCAGTTCCCCTTATAGAACACAGCCACCAAAATACAGGTTGATGATGAATATGACAACTGATATTTTAGACAGAAAGATGGGTCCTTCATCACAAATAGTTTATTAAGAACAGGCTTAAAACATTCGCCATTTGAGTGCACACTGTTTGGAAATCCCTTTCAGCTCTTCACATTTTGATTATCTCAGAACTAAGTAGGGTCAAAACATTTTAACTTGTGCTCTTAAATGCAGAATAAAGTTGTTCGTGAAATTTCTATTTGCCTCTACTGGATGGTCAGTGGTGGAAGCCATGGTTTTGGACAAAAAAAAAAAAGAGCTGGCAAAGATACCAATAATTATAAAACTTCTTAGACTTCTGAGATTTGGGCACCATCCCTCAACTTCAACACTGGGCCGCTAGAGCTCATGTGGCCCGGTCTACTGAACATTTAAACAGGTTATAACCTCAGGAATCATCAGCACATTCAAAGGCTTCTCTAATTGTTCCTTAGTAAACTTTTTTTAAGTGCAAATATCCTTATTCTGATCGCAGGAACTTTAGAACTCTAGGGAGAAGTGTTGATATGAAGTTTTCAAGACACACAGGCAATAAGAAGGTTATTAAACAAGAGTAATCTCCATGTACTTTGTAGCAGCTGAAATGTCTGTTTATAAGATATAAATTTGAAGAAAAGTTTTGATGTGTACGTACATGTGTACAAATGTGTTTACCTATGCAAGTGCAGGGTTATGCCAGAAGCTGACATCAGGATGTCTTTCTCTACCACTGTCCATGTTTATTTTTTTCTTCCTCCCTCCCTCCCTCCCTCCCTCCCTCCCTCCCTCCCTCTCTTTCTTTCCCATTTGGCCAGAATGGCTGGCTGGTGAGCTCCCTGGATCTGCACATCTCTGTTCCCTCCCCCAGCACTGAGGCTACTGTGCATGCTGTTACAGCTGTCATTTTATGAGGGCGCTAAGGATCTGAGCTCATGTCTTCTTGCTTTCACAGGAAGCAGTCCACTCCTTGCGCACCTCTCTAGCCTAAGATGTGGATTTTGTTTCAGGTTGTTTTTGACTGACAGTGATAGCTGACTTCCACTGTAATGTATTTTATAAACTCTCCAGGCAGCACAGTGCATGTGTGGGAGAGGTGGGGGTGGACAAGACAAGCAGAAAATCAGACCTCTCTCTACTTAGAGTTAGTTAGCTGCGATGAAGACTCCAGAAAAGCCTGTCAATTAAACACAAGTGCACAACTGGCCCAAGAAGCTAAGGATAAAGGAAATCAGAATGTGTTAAAGGAAAGTAAGGTAGGGCTGGAGAGATGGCTCAGCGGTTAAGAGCATTGACTGCTCTTCCGGAGGACCTGAGCTCAATTCCCAGCATCCACATGGCAGCTAACAATTGTCTGTAATTCCAAGATCTGACACTTTACACAGTTATACATGCAGGCAAAACACCAATTCATACAAAAAAAAAATGAAAAAATAAAAAAGAAAAGTAAGGTTACTAGCTTCAGGATAAGCAGGCATTCATTCTTCTAAAGTTTGGGCTTGCTTTGCATAAAATCAGAAATTAAGCTCCCATAGAAAGGAGGCTCATCAGTTAGGCAGTTAGGAGAATTCTTTCGGAGAACCCAGGTTCAATTCTCAGCACCTACGTGGTGGCTAACAACCATCTGTAACTCTGTTACCATGAGATCTCCTGCCCTCTCCTGGCCTCACCAGGCACAAGATGCAGGTGGTGTGCTGACAATCATGGAGGAAAACGCGCATACTCAGAAAAAGAAATAGAATCTTAAAAAGGAAATGCCTATAGGCAGTTGACTTAATGATATAAAAACAAGAAGACAAAATATGAAGCAGTAAGGGAAGGAAGAGGAATTTATACACACAAAGTAAACACGGGTGTTTGATGCTGCTTGGCTTTTTGAGACAGGGTCTTGATATGTAGATCAGGCTAGCCTCCCTTATATAGCAGTCCCCCGCCTCTGCCTCCTCTGCGGCAGGATTACAGGCATGCACCACCATGCCCAGCTAACATTTATTCTACAGGCAAATAATTTTTATGGCTTTTATAATTCCTTTTAACTTATGCATGGGACTGGTGAGAACTTGAACTGCATTTCCTAGTTTTAAACCGAACCATGAAACTGAGCTACTTTAGCTATTCATAGTGCCAGATCTCATTATCAGCAATAACCCAAAGCATGCTTGCTTGGATTTTTGAATTCCTAATTTCACAAAGTGGTACCCTGGTTTGGACGGCTACAAGGAAGGGCAGAGGTGTTCAACCACAACAGTATTTACCAAAAGTATTCTAGTCCGCTAAAACACAAGCATGTGATTTGTTTCTGTTGGTACTGAGCACCTTCACACAGCCTGGGAAGGAAGAACCCAGAAGTTCCTGTTACCAAAGCTATAGATAACAGACATGAAACTAAATGATTCAAAATAGTAACGAGCAGAACTGTGGTACCATTTTGGGTATGATTTGATTGGTCACACAGTCACAGAAATATAATGCATATGCTAAAAATTTCCCAGGAGGATAGTAGGATACTCTGCCAGCTATCATGGATGCTTTAAAAAGGAAAAAAAAAAAAAAAAAAAAAAAAAAAAAAAAAAAAAAAAAAAAAAAAAAAAAAAAAAAAAGCATAGGGGGAGATAAAGACATGGAGATAATTGAGCTGCACGTCAAAAGATCAAGAGGAGAAACAGATTAATTTATAGACTAGAAAGTTGTGATACAACATGGACTGGATAGACCATGAGGGACAGTCAGAGTTTAGACAGTTAGGCAGCAGTGAAATGGCTCAAGGTGTGAGCAGAAGCTTTATAAATCTCTTATTACTGAACTCAAGAAGGCAGAAAGACAAGTAAATACTCAATACCTTAAAGGAAACTGATCCACACTGAACCTGTGGGGGCGGGGCAGGGCCTGAGGCATCCAAGTTTCTTCAATCCTTGCTCCATTGCCTACTATGAAAATGTTTCAGCATTTTTGCCAAAGCTGCACAGGCAAATCCATTGTGGATGCAAAAAGGAGTGTGGGTTTCCATTAGCTCTTGTACAAGGCCACCGTGTGCCGAACAGTTATGCTGTAATTCTGGCTTCTGAGTAGACAGAAAGCTTTCTGAGAGCAGCCATGATTGCTAATATGGGAGCCTGGCCCTGTGTTCCACAAGCTGAAGGCATTCTGTGATTGTCTGTAGACTCAAGATGTTCTTAAACAGTGCTTTTGACCAATAGCTCTGAGAATCAAATCACTTATTAAAGAAAAGACAACTCTAAGATAGTATTAGCAGCAAATCCTGGATGGGAAAAATGACCTAAGAATGTGTAGTCAGTCATAGGGCATTTCATGAGGACAGACAGACTCCTGGAGAGCGCTGTGTGAACAATGTGATAAACACTTCCACAAAACTTAGCATTCACAAGAAGCAGGACCCTTATGGCGATGATTACCTGGGGGTGTCAGAATCTCAAATTTCCCTAAATTTGGTAAAGCAAATTATAAAGATCTTTTGCTTTTCCCTACCACACTTTCTTCAGGAAGCTGATGCCCGCACTAGAGCCCATGGCTGCATTCACAGCCCAGTAACGAAGCAAGTAATTACTATCTACCCTTGTGGCACCTATTAACTTTTCTTCATCTGTGCTTTGTCTCTCTAATTAGATTGTGTTAATTAAGGGTAGAGAATTTCTGTCAGTTTATCTTTAGTCATCGTAGCTCATCCCATGTAAGGGTGATTAAATATTAGGCAATAAAAAAAAATCTATTACATTAATAAGTTACTATTAATAAGGGGAACCATATAATCCTCCTGATAATTATATAAATGTATATACTTCACAATACAAAAGAACATCTATTATATAAAAAATAATATAAAAACTCCTTACCTCACTAGATTAAAGGTACCAAGTATTTAAAGACCCTGCAGTTTGATTCTGCTCTTACAAGCTACAAAGAGAAAGGAGAACCTTGTCACCAGTGCCACTCCAAGCCTTCCTGGAGAAACCAGTTAATGTAGCAAGACGAGAAAAAAACTACAGAAGACAGAAAAAGAAAGAAACTTCCCTTTGCAATGAAATGAGTACTTGGCATTAACATAAATGTACAGAAAGTCCCAGGGATGTAGCAAGCTTACTGGCTGTAAAAATCCATAGACATGCAAACTTTATCAACAACAACAACAAAAATCGGTCATAAGATGTCACACTTGGCACAAAAGCTGCTTAAGAACTTAAAAGGTGACTAATACCAACCATCAACAAACACATGCATAAAAGGAAATGCTTACCTACTTTAGAAAAAACATCTCAGAAGTTTCTAATCGGCTTGTCTTCGCATACTCTGGATTTTACTGAGAAATGCCTTTATGAATTTGTCAGGCTTACTCAGAAATCTTCTTAGCAGCAGTGTATATAATAACCAAACAACTCACAATGCCCAATATCCACCAGCACCAGAATGGAGAGATAGTGTAATATAAAGAACAGCAAAGAAGGAAGCATAGAACCAGAAACAATCATGGATGAATCTCTAACGGATAATGATGAACAAAACTAGAAATCCATATTGATGATTAGCATTTGCCATGTTCAAAACATGGAATATATTTTACAAAACAGATGACCTGGAGGTAGATATAAGCACTGCCAACATAAAAAGCAGGGGAGTGTGGAACACAAAATTCCAGAGTTGTTACTTCCGGGTGGAAGAAAGGACTGTACCAAAGAGAGACAGAGAGCAGACAAAGAAAGGCCGCCTAGTGCCTTTACCGTCTCTATCACACCATCTGCTTAGCATCTACCTCCCCATCTACTACCTTGTGTAACAAGCATGTACATGCAAGCACATGGTTGTGTGTGAACTATGGAGAACAACGGGTGGGGCCGGTCCCTCATCTGACTATGGGGCTATAGGTCTCCTGGAGACTGAGGTCAGGTTCTCCCTGGCAGCACCTGCACCTGCACAGCCATCCTGTTGCCCTGGAGATCTTGTCCTTAATAATGTGTTGGCGACGATGGCATCGCTTAAGTACTAGTCTTTAAACTACACGTATATATATTCAATATTTTTTCTTCGTTTGCTTGTTTGTTTGACACAGGGTTTCTCTGTGTAGCCTTGGTTGTCCTGGGAACTCACTCTGTAAACCTGGCTGGCCTGGAACTTAAAATCCCTCTGTCTCTACTGTCTGAGTGCTGAGATTAAAGGGTTGTGCCACCACTGTCCGGCATGTTCAATAATGTGTTTTTGGTTTTTTTTTTAATATTTCACAGGAAAAAGAAAAATTAAACTAAGGGAAAAATGAGAGGAAGTTATAAAATTTTCACGGTGCTGAGAAAAGTCAAGTACATAAGTTTGGTCTTCTTTTGATTAAGAACATGCTGCTGGGAACATCCCTACAGCAAGGCAGGAGTAGCACAAGAGTGCGGGCTGAGGTCAGGGCTCCCCTCCCCAGACTCACGGGGCACCTCTCCTAATGCAGCTGTTTTAGAGCTGAGAAGCATGGCTAGAAGCACTGGGCTTTTCTTATTTGAAAAACAAGAGTTTCACTAGATTAAATTTCCTCTAAAATGTTTAAATATTGGGTTGAAAATGAGAGGGGATCCACTTTCACATTTCTTCAATTATCAGCAATAAAACAGGAATATCTATCCAGCCACAGGGGATACTTTTTTTCCTCGTACACTCTGTAAGCCTGAAAGGTACTACTTCTCTTTAGGACTAGCTACCAACAATAGATTCAAATCCAAACTTCACTGTTGCTATTGAGAGGCCAAAAGGAAAAAAAAAAAAAAAAAAAAAAAAAAAAAAGCAATTAAAGTGTCAACACTCAGGAGACTAGTCAAGCAATCTTTTGGCAAACACTAATATAAATGTTTTCATAGCCTAAACAGCCTATGTTTTTCAATGTGACTATTCACATTCCATAGTCACACACAGCTCTGTGTCCAAAGTGACTGCACTTTTCACTCTGCCAAGAGATGGCCACTTCTTACCCTGCATAGGTTCAGGAGAGACATTTGAGGCTTGGAAGCTACACTGGGGTGGGGCTTTAGCCATCTCTACATATGAGGTGAAGAAAGCTAGGGTACCAGCCGGATGAGGAAAACACACCCAGAGATAGACTGCAAAGCATCTGTTCAGCAACCCAGTTGTGGGTCTTCTCCTGGACCAGCAAAACTCCATCTGCTACAGGAAGCTGACTGTTCCCCAGGTGGTGTGTCCGCATGTCAACTGACAGTTGTACTCATGCCGCGGAGAAAGGCAGACACATGTTGGCACAGTTCTTAGGGGCACTTTTTTCTTTTAAACTTAATGGCTGAGCAAGGCTTGAGATGAAGAGACAGGAAAACAGAAGAGATAGAAGGGCAATGAGGCCCTTCTGGTCCCAGCGAGGGAATCTAGGTCACGCCTCTAGAACAGGCGTCTGATGGGTAGGCCATAGACGGTGGATTGGTGCCAGCCTCTGCCTTTCTGGGCTTGCCAACCCTTGGCAGGGAGTCTGGAAAACAAGACATCCCAAGTCAGACACATTTCCGCACATTCCTCCCCCTCCCAGAGTCTCTAGCTGCTTACATATGGTTAATGGGTGAGAACTGAAACTCTGGTTAGAGATAATACTAAGCCATGACTCTATACATGGAGAGCCCAGAGTCTTTGAGTCTGCAGTAGACTTAACATGGGAGTGTCTTTGTAGTATTCTATGAAGCATATTTACCTATATATAAAGAGAGATCCAGAACCTTCCTGGAATTAGAGCATCTGGCTTTAGGGTCTTTACACAAATCTTTCAATGATGAAGATGTATGGTCTGAAGAGGAGACACTATTTACAATGGCTACAAAGGAGGTGCATAATGAATGCCAAATAAAGAAAAAAGTGGATAGACAGAAAAGATTTCTGAATTCGTAAGTAAACTGCTAACTAAGCTCAAACTATATAACTTAGTTTACAACTAAAAAAAGAAGCAATTGCCTAAGAGTATAACTTATGTTAGGGTACCTGCTTGCCTAGCATGCATGAAACCTGGGGCTCAATCTCCAATATCACACACACACATACAAGTGAAAAATAGAAGGTAAACACCATACAGCGTGTACAGCTCACATGCCAGAACCCATGAGAACAGTTCCATGAAATGGATCAACACAACAATTCTCAAGGGGACCTAGGGCACAAAGCCTGTCAACCTGTTATGCCCTCTTTTTTCCTCCATGTCTTCTGCCCTTCAGTCCTCATGCTACACAGGAGGAATTTCAGAGGGACCTCTTACATCTTGGATCTACCCTCCTCCTGAGGATCTTCAGGCCACTCTTCGTTTTGTCAAATTCTCCATCAACAGGAATGAAGTTCTAAATCTTATCACTACAATGGACATTGCTTTTACCTACAGAGCCATATGCCATGGCTTGTTAAGTGTCTTTGCCTGGAAGGCAGGAGTCACACACTTTAAGAGCATCTTTGGAAGTCTTATAGCATTGAACTCACCCCTTTAACAGGTGCATACATCCCAGGTGCATTTGCGTGCATTCACATAAAAGAAGTGTTAAAGATGTGTGGCAGACAAACCTAGGTTATGCTCTGATGTTAATGATGTAGCTGTTCATTGTCAAGAAGAATGTGCAAGTGTGTGTGTTCTTTTTTTTAAATTTATTATGTATACAGAAGAGGGTACCAGATTTCATTATAGATGGTTGTGAGCCACCATGTGGTTGCTGGGAATTGAACTCATGACCTCTGGAAGAACAGTCAGTGTTCTTAACCTCTGAGCCATCTCTCCAGCCCCACAAGTGTGTTCTTGGTAATTACTGAGAAAGGTGTCTACTTTTGCATGTTAGTGTGCTCATGAAGTCTGGTCCAGGAAATATGCTCTTTTCTAAGGTGAATTCTCCATAGCTAAACCCTAAGATGAAACAACCGAGCTAAACATGGCACCAAGCTAAAAGCCTGGATCAGAGACTCTAGAGACTGACAGAGATGGGCACTTGGAGTGCAAACCAGGTACCTCAAATATGAGCTGACATGAAGTGAGAAAACCCAGTCTGTATCTGGCCAAGGGGTTAAGATAGCATAAAGCATGCTATCCCCCTGGCAGACACTCTGGAATCCATTCATCATTTCTCACAAACACAGGGCTGGTATCTTAGTGGATGTTCTACATCAACAATTCTCAACATGTGGGTTGCTACCTCCTTTGGGGGATGGTTGCACATCAGATATTTACATTACATTTCATAACAGTAGCAAAAATTACAGTTATGAAGTAGCAACAAAATAATTTTATGGTTGGTGACTGAGTGAAGAGCCATCTCTCTCTCCCCAGATCCCACCCCTTCGAAGACCACCAAACAGTGGTCCCTCCCCTAGAGCTGCCCTTGTGTTCCAAACCTTTACCCCTGAGGAAGGCCGCCAAGAATGAGCCCATTCCTGGGGCTGCTCAAGACCACACCTACAGGTTACTTAAGAAGGTCAGGTAGCCATATCTGCCATGTGACTCTCCCCCTATCTTTCTGAGGGTCACCCAGGGTCGCTCTGCTCTGTAACCTTTAAACCTGAGCTTTTTCTAATTTGGTCTGATTTAGATTATTGCATCAGTAGAGAGGTCTATTACAGTTCAAAGAACATATCAGTTAGGTCACCACAAAATGAGGAACTGTACTAAAGAGCCACAGCATTAGGAAGGTTGAGAACCTCTGTTCTAGAGAATAATGCCAGAGCTAAAGACTTGTGTGAGGGTCTCCACCACAGTAGAGCTTCCTGACTGCTTCTACTCACGTCAGCTCCTTTTAAAAGCACAACTCTTTTTCTTTTTAAGATTTGTTTGTTTGTTTGTTTGTTTGTTTCTCTATACTGTATACTTCTGGTACAGAAGAGGGTACCAGATGTCATCATAGATAGTTGTGAGCCAACATGTGGTTGCTGGGAATTGAACTCAGGACCTCCGGAAGAACAGTCAGTGCTCTTAACCTGAGCCATCTCTCCAGCAACAAGAACAACTCTTTTTTCAGATTTGCTTTTATGTATATGGATGTTTTGTCTGCTTGTATGTCTGTGCACTATGTGTGTCTGGTGCCTGTGAAGATCAGAAAAGGGCATTGAATCCCCTGGAGCTAGAGTTAGAAGCTTGTGAGCTTCCATGGAGGTGCTAGGAACTGAACCCCTAACCTCTGCAAGAGTAGCATGGCAGCAAGAGCAGCTGCTGAACCATCGCTCCAGCCCCAGTTGAGCTCCTTCTGAAGTATGAAAGTGATCTCTGAAAATGTATAAAAATAACTTTACATAAGGATTGTCTCCCAAGTCTCAGTATTGTATCATATTCAAGTGAGTTCACCATTGCTGGGAAACTTAGACTGCATTGTGATAAACATCTAAGGCTTATTTGATTGTAAATATAGTTTACATAGGTGCATATGTACACACACACACACACACACACACACACACACACACACACACAAACACACACACACACACACTCCCCCCACCCCAATTCCAGGTCCTGAAGCGCAGATGTATTTTCACAGAATGAAGGTGCATGTAACATTTTGTCTGTCAATGAGAAAGCCTCTCAGGACACACTGGGTGAGCAGCTACATTTCTATCAGTTATCATCTGTCTAGTAAATGCCATGCCAGTTCACTGTGACAGCAACTACATGTAGTGGGAATCAGATGTCATCCAAACAGATGACCTCAAGAATTGGGACCCGGATGGGGTGTGGCTAGAACCTAGACTCCATTCTTCCTTTTTAGAGAGCAAAAGTAAGTTAAAATAGGTTCCAGTACAACTACATCTCTAAGCCACACTCAGACAGGCACTCACAACTACATGTCTGACCTGTATGATCAGGCCACATCTAGTGTCTAAGAGCTTTGTTTGGATTGTCTTTAAATTGCTCTGTTCTCCCAATACATAAGTTTACTTCCATTTCTGAAGGGGGTGGGAGTAAGAAGTTCTGTTATGCCAAGGAATACATGGGTTATGAAAAAAGTATATTAAAGATTTTAAATTCAAGAGTAAAATAAGAAAATTCTCATCTAAAGTCCAATATATTTTTTAAAATGTAGACTACACAAAGGTAAAATGTCAGTAATTACACGCAAAGTACTAGGGTATATAATTCGACAAAGAATTTTAATGCTAATATTTTCTCTTAAACATTCTGAGGGCACTTAACGTGTTTTAGAAGAGGATATATTAATTTGTTGTTGTTACCTCAATGGTTCATTTTTCTACCTCTAGATGTGGGCTACTGTCACCTTCAATGACAGAAACTATTTTTGAAAAGTCCCCAGTTGGCAGGGCACAGTTTGAATTTTCCTCGTTCCTACTCCACACTAGACACAGCTTTCTATGGTCCACCAGAGGCCATGATACTGTGTCTGAACAAAGTGTCTAGAGAGCACCCTCATAATGGTTTATTCTTGATGCCCAGAAGACAGCAACAACCTAAACAAAAATTTTTGCCCAGTGTATGCTTGCTCTCTTAGAGTACAAACAGCTTTCTTAAAAAGAGCAACTGTTAGGGCTGGAGAGGTGGCTCAGAAGTTAAGAACACTAACTGTTCTTCCAGAGGTCCTAAGTTCAATTCCCAGCAACCACATAGTTGCTCACAACCATCTATAATGACATCTGGTATCTGCTTCTGACATGCAGACATATGTGCAGGTATATATATACACTATATAGATAATAAATAAATAAATAAATAAGATCTTCTAAAAAAAAAGGAGCAACTGTTTTTGAAAGAAAGATATGAGTCACTATATGGTTGAAAGAAATCAACAATGGTATGAAATCAAGACTCAAAACTCTGCTGCAAGTTAAGAGATATTTTATAATGCCAGTGAGCTAGGGACATCCTATAAGAAAAGTTGATCCTGATCCAAGGTCCAGCCCATCTTCCTTCATTGTGTTACCGGGTGCCAGGGGCCATTTAATAAGGCACCAAAAAAAAAAAAAAAATGCAACTGTAACCTTTTTAAACTCTGATAAGAGTTACTTGTTTCCCATTTGAGCCCTGTATTTAGAAAATGTTTAGTTTTCTTTAGAGTGACTTGGACCAAAATGTGGCACGTGGTTTTTTTATCTCAATACTTCATCCTTAAGTTGCTGCTTCGAATCTCAGAGACCCTTTCCCACTTTGCCTTCACTGTGGAGAATTTGTGAAACTGATGAATGAACACAGAAGTGAATGGGTCAGAGTGGCTAGAGGGCGGGTCACTGCTTGAGCACTCCAGGAGGAAGTGGGTGTTTATGGCGAAGGCTTGGGGTGTCACTAGCTCTCCAAGGCAGTCTAGTGTTATTTCTAAAAACAAAGATGGACAGGATAGTGAGTTAAGCCCAAATCTGCAGACTTCCCCCCAGCATTGGAACACAATAGCCACTCTGTTTCACAGTATATAAAACTCATTTGGCTTAGTTTCTTCAATATATTACACTCATTTCCATTGAGCTCACTTATTAAAAAAAAAAGGGCCCATCTGTAAATTGGCAGCTGGAATCTATCCAAGTAGCAAGACACATCCAAAGAGAAAACACTTGATTCAAGACTTCAAAGTCAAAAGAGAAAATTAAATTATATTTCAGAAATCAAATTAATAAAATATTTTTGTTTTTTAAAAATTCAATGATATAAGACTGCTGTATTGAAGCTTTAAAAAGCCTATGATTTGAAATCCAAAGGCTTGGATTTAGGTCAGTAGTTGCGTCTTGCATAATTAGTTACTTCATTTCTGTGGATCTTAGGATCTTCAATTATAAAATAGACGTGAAAATAGAAGCACACTTGTCAGCATATCAAAGGAAATTACCTGATGTGTGTGAAGCATGCTTCCTGCTATCTATACACTAATTCATACTGACTTTGGTCCCTCTGTGTTCCCATAGTACTCTTGACATTACTTCTCATGCCATTACTCATAAGGCATAATTATCTGTTCCATGTGGGTGATTTTAGAAAAACATGCTCTTGTCTTTCTATGTATCTCTTTTTATAGTGATAGGTATACAGTCAATGTGCTTTTTATTAAATACACAATACAAGTTTAAGAACACAAATCCAGGTTTAAAATCCTGAACCAAGGCATTCTTCATCTTCAAGGAGTTTCTCTTTCAAAAATTAAAGATAAGCAGACATAAAGACAAAAATGGTATGTTCAATACATACACTTTCTGAAGGTTGGTTCCTATCTAGCATGTGTTTATCCACTCAAAAGCATTCACTTTAAGAAAGCCCAAACCCCCAAATCAGGATTGTAAGAGTAGGCCAATCTATTTTAGACACCCTTATGGCACAAAGGAAATATTTTATCATACATACTTTATAGCAACCACATAAGCACTAACCATGAAGTCTGATTGAAAGGCCACACTACTTAGTGACACAATGTGTCTCTTGGATTCTAGATTTATCTCACACACAATGTTTTCCAACCCATATGTATGTATGCGTATGTACATATACACAAATACACACAAGTATCATACATGTATGTGTACATATTGAATTCAAACAAAAGCCTGTACTGCCAGACACTCTTTAATCCCAGCAGAAGAGGGATTATATTGGCTAGTCTTATACCTATGGTAGTAAAAGAATAACAGCAAGTGTAAGGATTTGTTTCTCTTTTGTAGTTTAAAGATCCCAAGGTCCTTCTGGATATGAAGAGAGAACAAGCTTAGATGTAAGGTCACGGTTAGGATCATAATTATAGAAATGGGGTTAGTTTTGCTAAGGATTCTATTTTCTTTCACGTAGTAGGTGTAAATAATAAGATACAAAATATTTCATTCTGAGCTAAAAGAAGGAGAATCTTACATCCTAATTGGGCTGTGTTCATTATATTCTAGAAGAAAGACAAGCAAGCTACACCCCCCCTCCACATAGATGGGAGCAGTTAAGGGTACTTTTGACTATGGAGATATAAATTCTGAGATATACTCTTAGACCATTTCCAAATGGGAATGATGGGCTTCTCATTAAGGGTAACACAGAGCAGAGAGTGCAGCAACCTTGTGTGGTTTGGCTTCATTCACATCCAAGCTGGCTGCAAAACAGGCCAAGCATGACAGGATGTGTCGGAGAGAGACTTGAGGGTCACACAATTATTTTATAAACAAATGTGAGATGGGAGAAAGCAGTGGCACTATTTGACGCAATTCAGAGGTAAGTAAAAACCAACTTGGGAATTAATGGAATTAATTTGGGATTTCAGAGATCTGAAAGCTTTCTAATACCAGGGTTTTCAACTTTGCAATTTCAGGACAACCCTGCTGTTGGCCTTTCTTGACCTGTTGTGAAGTAAATCAGGCACACTAATGTGGGCTAACAAGTCTTTCTCACACTGTTCCATCACTGTGCCGCCCCTTTCTCTCAAGACATGCCTTTCTGCAGCACTCTGTCTAGCCATCCTGTGTCAAAGCACACAAAATGGCCACTGTAGCCCTGCATTACCGCTCATTAGATCACAGGTTGATGAAGCGGAACCTCCCAGGGTTCCCAAAGGAGAGCTATACTTCAAAAATCTGTCCATGTCAAATGAAGAAAAAAACCCTGAGCGTGGGGTCACCCAGATCAATGATCAAAAGAAACTGAGAATGAAGGAGAGAAAAAAAAAAAAAGCACACCCTCGTTTTTGTTAAACACACACAGGTCTGATTTATTAGCAGGAATATGGAGATAGGATGAACTTCCCCCTCACACCCTGTTTTCAGTTTTAAGAAAGTAATTTGTTTTAATCAGGTCTCATCAACTGTTATACTTCAGACTTTTAAAAGGGCTATGACAAATTCTTAAAATTTCCCTAAAAGAAAGCACACTCCAGGAAATCAAGTTTTTAGGAGGACTCTTACATGTTTTCAAAAACACTTGAAAGGCAATAAAAGTAATACAAAGTAATCCACCTTTAATGCTCAAGGAGATTCTATTTAAATCTGAAAGAACTGGTGCCACAGACACTCTAAAATAATCCCAGCAACCTCTTGGGCCTTCAAAGAAACAAGCAGGCTGTCAATCACAAGCTGTGAAAGGCAGATTTCTGGGCCTCAGGGAGGCCACCAACCTCTGCAGGTGGCCTACACCTCTCCCAAGGCCACCACCACTTCTTCTCCTCCCAAAGGTGCACATTTTACACTGGTTTTTGCAGTGTGGGGAAGAAGATAATTTAACAGTACTACAAACTGAGATTGAGCAGAATGACCAGTCTACAACAAAATGTACTATCAAATTTCACAAGTGAAAAAAACAAAACAAAACAAAAATGTAAGATTGTAATTTTCTGGTTTCTTCTACAGAGAAAAGCACACGGTGAAAAGGTGAAAAAGAAAGTTTTGACAAAAATATTATTATTACAAGTCTGATTGAAAGTAAAACAAATACAATGCAGCCCGACAAAAATTAAAAGTTGTATATGACATCTTCAGTGTTGTTTTGTTCTTTGTTGAGCTACCTTCCTTCCTTGTATTTGGAATGTAGTCCTTAAGAACACTCCAGAGTGTGTGCCTAACACCTTCTGTGTCACTTATGTGAACCTGAGGAACACTCCTGAGGCATGGCTCCACAGCAGGCACAGTTCAGAGCTAAACATCCTGGGGACTCAGAACTACCCTGTCAGGAACACGGAATAAGCCTTGTTCCTCACTATGAGGCAGGGTCTAGGACTATAGCATTTTACAGATGAACAAACAAATTCAAGATCTGCCTGCAATTACTCACCTGCTCAGGAGGAAGAACTTCAATTCAGAGGCCTGACTTCTGAGTCACACATTAGTCATCTCCAAACCCAAAGATGAGTGAGTGTCCACTAGATTCAATGCTTTATCCTAGGTCCCAGTAACTTCAGTTTACAGAAACAATTTTACTTGGGAAATGCTGGCACGATACACAAGTAAACACATTCAAAGCTATTCAGCAGCAGCTTTGTTTATGAACAACAACAACAACAAAAACCAAACAGCTGAAATTTCATCTGTCAGAGAAGGGATACTTAAACATTTGCAGGGGAGATCATGTCCTGAGATATATGGACCACTGAAAATGCATAAACCAAGACATACATATTCCATATACATACTCTCAAACATGCAATCTGAAAGTATGTTAAAATGCATTACTCATTTATCTTAATATAAGAACATGAAGAACAATTAAAATGTCTGTTTTACTTTACAGCTGTTATTCCCCTATCCTGGAAATCATCTGCACTTGACTTAGAAACATTTATAAGTAGTAAAGTATGAAAAGATGTACTAGTTAAGATACCTAACAATTCAAGATGGTGCTAGCTTTTGAAGAAATGAGGACAGAAAAAGAGAGAGCAAAGGCATGAGCCTCACTGCCATCCTTTAAGGTCTGTTTCTAGACTGAAAAGATCTGAAGCACGCTGAGAACGTGTTATCATTTGCTAAGTCTACATGATGGATGGGTTAGTGTGCTCTTTATGTTATTTTCTGCACTCGTATACATGTTTGAAAACTTTCAGAACTGAAATCTGACTATTTGGGATTCACAGCTTTATATAATCACACATGAATCTCTCTTGCAAAATTAGAGAGAGAGACTCTTCTAAGCTCTCTCATGTGACTCAATAAGCTACTTAAAACTCAAGCTTGGGAACTAGAGATCAAACGTCAGAACTTAAACAGACCATATCTCACTGTATTCATGCCTTTAAGATAATTATATTAATAAACAGTCTACATTTCAGTTTGTTGCTAAGCAAAATTCCATGAAATTGGTGTTTCCAACGTTTAGATGTTCAAAATTTGGTAACTAAATTGCCTTACTGAAGACAGAGTTACAAAAGAAAGTTGAGCAGAGTGCTTGAGCAGAAAAAAGGAATCATTCAGTATTTATCCTTCTTAAAATTTTATCATTTTTTTAAAAAAATAATATAATATTCCATGGAAATATAAATAAAAAGACCTATATTTTCTACAGGGACTTAACTGACAGAAAAATAGATTAAGTTGCCTCTTTAAGTTATCTTTTTTTTTAAAAAAAAACTTATTTATTTATTTATTTGCCTTGGTGTTTTGCCTGGAACTGGAACTACAGACAGTTGTTAGCTGCCATGTGGGTGCTGGGAATCGAACCGGGGTCCTCTGGAAGAGCAGACGGTGCTCTTAACCGCTGAGCCATCTCTCCAGCCCTAAGTTTATCTTTTAAAAGTTACAAACTTGTAAATAAACTTCAATTGCACAAGTTATTCTAAAACTAACACCAATAAAAATAAATCTAGGAATTATAGCCACATCTCTTTCTTAACAGCTGAGAAATATGCTACTTTTATTTTTTTTTGCATCAGGGACTCACTATGTAATCCTGGCTGCTCTAAACTTACTACATAGACCAAGATGGCCTTAAACACACAGACATCCACCTGCTTCCACCTCTTGAGTACAGAGATTAAAGGCATGCACATTAATATCCAGCTTTGATGATGTTTAATAGTATGTTTTCTTTCAGTTGAGCATTACCATGGCTAAAGAATTATATGCTCACAGACAGAGGGAAAAAAAGAATTATATAGCCCATCTTAGCTTGAAGCCAACTAATTACTACTAATAAAAAGTTATTAGGGAGTATTTTTGTATTTCACTTTAGTGTATAAAGGTATAAAATTATAGAATCATATTGACTGTTTGAGCAAGAATATTGTCTATGGACTCAGAGCCATAGTTAGTATAAATTAAGCAAAATAATCTTTACTTTCTGTATCTTCATTTTGAATTAACGTTGCCAATTATTAAAGGAATTCCACAACATTTGGAATCACAAAGATTGCATTTTCTTACTTTAAAAGAGAAAAACCTCATAGGATAGAGAAATCTTCATAATAAGAAAAGAAGACAGCTGGACAGTAGTGGTGTATGCTTTAATTCCCACTGGGGTAGCTGAAGCAGGGGAATTTCTGAGTTTGAGGCCAGCCTGGTACACAGAGTGAGTTCCAGGATAGCCAAGGCTACACAAAGAAACCCTATCTCAAAAAACCAAAAATGAATGAATGAATGGATAGATTAATTAACTAACTAACTAACTAATTAATTAATTAATTAAAAAGAAGGGATGGAGAGATGGCTCAGCGGTTAGGAGCACTGACTGTTCTTCCAGAGGACCAGAGTTCAATTCACAGCATCCACATGGCAGCTAACAACTGTCTGTAATTCCAAGATCTGACAGCCTTACACAGTTACACACGCAGGCAAAACATCAATTCACATAAAATAATAAAAATAATTATTAAAAAAATAAATAAAAGAAAGGAAACAAAGATAACAAGATTAGAATTAAAAGAAACCAATACAAATTAAAACAAAATGGGCTGGAGAGAAGGCTTAGTGGTTAAGGACATTTTCTGCTCTAGCACAAAGTATGGATTCAGTTCCCAGCACCCACAAGGTGGCAGGGCAGCCAGAGTCTTTTTCTGGCCTCTGTGGGCACCAGGCAAATGTCCAGTGCACATAATCCATACAGCAAATCACTCATACACATGAAATAAAAATAATAAACCTTAAAACAAATCAACTATCCAGAACAAACCATTATCTAATAATAAGCCATTGCCCAAACAACCTTCCTTCCTGCCTTATGTTTGACCTAAAAGCCCATTTTCCCCTTTTTACTAAAAACTGGACTTAATGTAAAAGCCATTGAAAAAGCCAAAGTTACCTAATTAAAAAAAAAAAAAAAAAAGGTCAACCAAAAGATAGTAAGATGGCCAAACTTAAACCTAACTGAAACAAAACCATCAGTATAAAAATGTGGTAACTTGACATCCACCTTTATTGGCAACACACATTACAATAATCAGTCTCTGATCATCCATTTAAATGATTCAAATTTTAGAATTATCCAACAAAATGGGCAAGTTTAAATGAAAATACTGTAGAATTAAATCGTAAATCTTTGTGTATAAAACAGACAAAGGTATGTTATCTCAAGAGTGTGTTTCCATGTTTTAAACTATCAGGGCATCAGGGTACAAACATTTGCTGTTGCAGAATAAAAACAATAGCCCTGAGATTTGGACTAACTGCATGGGAGTGACCTCTCCATCCTAAGACACTCACTGGTTCCTCCTTAGGCATCCTGTAGTGACTACTCAATCTTTTTGTTAAGGTGGTATGCTAAAGTCTGGTGAGAAAACTCCTTGCTTTTATAGAACACAGCTAAGAACTATAATGCTCCCATAGACTACTGTTTCCAAAGACATCCTTAGCAAGCTTTATCTCATTTTGTTTCTTTGTTCCTGTCTAAAGTGTGCACAAGTTATCCCAATTTTCTACCTTGGCTCCTTTGAACAAAGCCCTGTTTTAGTTTGACAAATTATTAGTCATGACTTTAAAAATAAATATTTGACAAATTCTAAATGTTAAAAGTATACGCTTCCATGCAAGCTCTAAATTACTTCACAGCTCGTATACAGAGCTTTCTTCCCATATGACTCAGTTGGCTTAAGTTCACATTTATGAAAGTGATCCCAGATACCTAATGGAACAACTTCCTGTCCAATGGCTATCTACACAGTATTCGTTTAAAACCTCAATTCAGGTGTATCATAAACTGAGGTAATCTCTCTCTACTGTGCTTAGCAGAGCAGAATCTAGCACCCAAATATGTTAAATTATAAGCCTAAATAAAAACACATAAAATCCCTAAAACTTTCCTCATTTTTAACTGTGCAGTAAAACATATCTAAAATTTTCGGGTCAAAGATTTATATGCATACAAATTAAGACATTGCAATTTCTAGAAAAGAAGGTAATTATCACTTTATTGTTAGGTAACATGGTATAAAACATTAAAGATTATGATGGGTTTAGGCAGATAAAAAACCATGTGGGTCCTTTAAAATGAGATGCTATGTTTCATCAGACCTCACAGAACAATCTCACACCAGTACTAAAAGCTTGTGTTATACCTTTGAAACTACTAGATCAATTTTCTTAACATACAGATATCTGGTTGTTTATATGAATGTCTAATTAAGGCAATGTGGCTTGGATGTGGAATTCTACCCAATGGATATTACTAAAGAAAGAAAACAGCAAGAGACTGTAGATTCAGTAAATGAAAGCAAGGAGGTCCTGCAGGCGAATTAGTACTATGTGCACATCAAGAACATCCACTGTTAAACTGTATATAAACTGTACTCAGTCTACCATTGGTGACATTGCATCATCGTTTTTGTCCAAGCAGGTGTAACTCATAGGTAAAGCAGTCAGGTGACAAGGGAAAGCACGTCCTCTAAGTCACAGAGTCCTCCTTATCACCGAAGCTAAGAGCAAGTAATATTTTTTATTTTATGTTTTTGATCTTAGAGGTAAGAGGGCATACACAAGTGATTTTTCATATTTCAGTCACATGAGAGTGTTTTCAGTCATGGTCAGAAGTGGACTGTTTTCTTACCTGCTTTTTCCAGGATTTAGTGAAGGATGCTGGGCCTCATTATACACTTTGCTGGCTCCCCAGACTTTCTGTGGTCTGGCTTTGCCGTGATTACTGGTCAAAACCTTTAATTACAGTATATAGTTTGTGCAGCTGCCTGGAAATTGGTCTCGGGGTCAGTGGCTCTTCCCGTTCCCTTCTTTCCATTCTTTTGAAGCAATATTGCTGAACAGAAGGCATTGTTCCAGCTTTCTGCTGTGCTCTGTCTGCTGCACAATGTGAATAGCTTTGCAATCACTCCAGCAATTGGTTCTTCAACTGCCTTTAGGTTGTCAATTGTAATTCAGTAGCTCCAGCCACCTTTTCTTTCATTCTCTTGGGGTCTTTTATTACTTAATTTGCAATAATATTAAGGAATGTCTTCTTCAGACATGTCACTAATGCCTTATTGATTATGAAGCCTGGAGTACATTTGACTTTTCTGCATGTGCCTGTGACAATGTTTCACTATTTTCTTTTCTCTGGACTTCTGATACATCTTTGCAGCTACCTCGCCAGGAATTTATCTTGTAAGGAATTGTTTTCTGAAGGTTTCACTTAAAAGTGAATTTCCCTTAAGATATTCTCACTGACATTAACTTAAGTTGTTAGGGCTAGTTTTGCAACTTTCCAAAAACAAGCTCTCAGTTTTTTTTTTTCTTTTTTTAAATAATAAGGACTGGTGAAGCTTCCATAATTCATTCACATGGTTCATGCTCTATTTTTTAAATTAAAAATTTTAATTTGGAGCTCTCTTCAACTTAGAAATAGCTAAGAGACAAGATCTGTGAAGATAAATTAATCATGAACTTTCCAGACTCTTAAAAAAAAATCTAGACAATGCTTTCAGAAGTTATATAAGGAAAAAAACTATTAAAAATAACTCCCAGGTTACCAAATCTAAAGGAAGCTTTTTAAATTGGGCAAAGTGGAGAAGAAAGAACAAAACATCTTGATCTAATGAAGAAAAAAGAATCTTTACTGTATTAAATCTCAAATCCTCAGCCCTGGATGAAATCCAGCATATTAACCTCTCTCATTAGGCTCAGCCATTCCAGAGAAACTGAGGGCATTTTTTAAGCAGACACTATGTAATAATAATAATGATAATAATTATCATAATGATAATAACTAACGCTTATTGTGCTTTTAATCTTCAAAGAAACTTACTGACATTAACTATGTGTCTATCTTTAAATTAATTTAACTCGACAAATGTTTTATTAACTTTGTTAGCTAAGGACCATGACTGAGTTTTTTTTTTTTTTTTTAACAAATGAAATAAATTAATAAATAAATAAAAATTAAGTGTTCCCTTTAAATGGCACTAAGTTTCTATCTCAAAAACAACTTATTTCTTCCAATAAGTCTCTAATGTCAACAGTTATAATCCTTTGACATGAAATATATAAATGAATAAGAAAAATAATTTTTTGAAGTCCTAATTCACCATGTAATAAATGATTTTATTTAAGACTAAAACTGTTTTTATTAAATTATATTGATTAGTTTAAAACTATCTCAACTATATTCCTTCTGAATTACCTATGTGCTGCTCTTCATATGAGAAATATAAACATAGGAGAGTGCTCTTTGGTAGTAAGTGAAACAAGCTTACTATGGCTAAAATAGCCAATTACTTTAAAACAAATTAAAAGAATATTATTTGGTCAGAAGATGTGCTGCTTTCCACAGGATTTTGGAAAGAAAATAGTAAAAAGAAACACTATTAACAGCTCTCACACAAGTGAAAGTATTTGCAAATACAATAACTAATAGTTTAAAGCTCTAGAATTCTTATCATGGGCAGAGTGCTGAGGATTCACTGTCTATATGGTGCTCAGTAAATTCAAACAGCAGGTTTGGAGCCCAGAAAACAAAACAAAACAACAACTTTTTTTTTATTCCTCTAGATGGGAATGAATGAGTTGGACTAAATAAAGATAGCTCATAACAATATGGATAAAGTAGACAGCACTAGGCCAGCTAGGTCAGCAGGAATGCATGTGGGAGACAGACACAGAGGTAATCATTCTTTCAAACCACAACATGAAACAGAGACCCAAACAAGCAATCATCTGTGTCCTTCAAGGGCCTTACAAGTTTCAGAGATTGGCATCAAAATTAAGACACAAGTCATCTTAATATTATGGTCTTAATAAGTCCAGAGTGCTAGCAAAGAGCAGGAGTGCGCACCTACAGTGGCCATGGGCACCGAGGAAGACGTTCTGGTGTGATGTCATCTTGGGAGTAATTTTCCTGGGAAAAATGGGAATACTAAGTGATAGCCTGAACAAGAGAAAAAGAAGTCTAGTTACAGGGCCCATAGCATATAAGATCTGAGTTTCATTTGATTCCAGAGAAGTTAGAAACGGTACCACTTTTATCAAGGACCTCATGGAAAACAGGGAGGGAGTTGGTTTGCAGAGGGAAGCAGAGGCTGAAGTTGGACAAGTGAAGGTAAACTGTGGCCTGAAAACAGGAAGCTCAGGTGAACTTCTAAAATGGGAGCCTGCACACAGGGTAAGGGAGAACAAGACCCAGGAGTGTCTGGACGTGGGCAGCAATAAACAGTCTCTCTCTGAGGCTTCTGAGGGTTTCCGGCTTTACATGAGGTAAAGATTTGCCAACATTAAGGAAAGAGAGAAAAATGGACAGGAGCTAAGTTTTTAAGCATGTGCTGTCATATTTTGAAATGTGTTCCTTTCCTACCCCATCTAAACAATTTCCTGGGTAAAATGTCCCTTTCTGAAGTAACAGACTCATTAGTGAATGATTACAAATGTTTTAGTTTGCAGTAGATATGGGACTCTCATTACCTAGTAGGTTGGTAACAAGGAAGAATGGTGTCAGCAAGCTGGACAGATGTACAGCCAAGGAGCTAACTTCTTTTCTCGAGGAATATGCACATAGAAACTTTTAGTACTCTCAACTTAAAAGCTGCTCTTTAAAAACGTACATTTTTTGAGGATGTTTTTGCAACTAATGAAGTGATTTTTAACTCAGCTTTTCTTATAGGTCAAGAAACATTTTTAAGAAATAACTGAGTCATTCCATGAAGAACAGACTCCCAAATGCTGTCATTACCTCCCAAAATTTAATTGTAACAGTGTGGAGTACATCTGTAAGGAATGGACAAAATTATCTCTATCTCTTATATCATTTTAGGATAAGTATATGTCCCATAAGGGAGTTTCCAAACTGCTCACATCATAGGCATGTACACTGCTGTATGCGAAGTCAAATCAGTATTCTAAAACGCTGCCAAGAGGCAGGTCAGGATACACGGAGAACTCGTTAGCTTCAAGTGTAGTATACTTCCCAATGAAAACATCTTTTCCTCCATACACAGAAGGTGACATTCAGTCAAACTAAGTGCTTTATGCAATTTTAACAGTGCTATGCATTTTCTAATAAGAGATTGGTCATCGTGAAAATTCTGAGATTGTCCTTGTTTACTTGTTCCTTTATAGAACTACTAAAGAGAACTGTCCTATAGCTGAGCAATAACAAAACAGATGCAAACTAGAGGTGCATTATTTGGCGATACACAGGAAAGAAAAGAAAAAAAGCATGCAATGTGAACACTATATATAAAAGGGAATTGCCAGTAAGGGTGATAGTTAGATACCATAAAAAAACACATGTACCCTTCCTCAAGAAGACAACTACTGGCTCTAAAGTGAAAGCCTTACAGATTAAGTACACAGTTCAGAAAATCTGAATGCATACATCCCCAAGCAACATGTCTGAAGAGCTGGTATTTACGAAGGCATTTGTAGAGAGTCCTCTCACATTTCTCTTCTATTATTTTCAAATATTAGCACTGATCTCCATGCACAATGCGTCAAAATTGGTAGATATTTAATCACAAATTTTAAAGGTAATATTGACACTCTAATTTAGAATCTGTATTTTTCCATGCATGAAACATGCTTGAAGCAAGCAGGAAACATGACACTAATCAAGTTACGGTGGCTTATAATTCTGCTTCTAAACTCTGTTTCATAGCAATCATATTTTTCAATTAATATTGCAATAATAAAAATATTTAGTAATGCATTTTAATGTAGCATTTCTTAAAAAGTTAGGTACTTTTGAATTAAAGATACTTAGAAACATCAAATCAAATGAAATAGCTAAAAATATAAACTATTTCTCTCATGTTAACAAAATGTGTCATTTTATATGGCCTGATAAAACCAATAAAACAAAAATAAGATTTTTAAAAAGCCAGGAGGTAAAAGAATGGCAGCCAGCAACTGTGTAGGGAAAATAGGATTACATTTATTGGGTATTATATCAACTTAACTTCTCATAAAATACCCCTGATCTACTTAGTAACTTCAGAGCTGAAGTATGCTCTCCAAAGGGAATTGTAAAACAAATTAGATACAATTACAACTCAATACAAATAAAAAGCCAAACTATTTACTCTTAAGAGTTCTCATTTTATAGCTTTACCATTTAAATTAGACCAGATTTTCTCCTAATCTATCAAGTGGGCCACTTGGCATTAGCATAGCATTTTCTAGTATGTTTTCCATAGAGAAAAAGAGACGATATGAATACATCCTGGAAAAGTGCAGCAACCACACCTCCCTAGAGTGAACACAGCAAACATCTGGTATAAGAATTGCCTGGCCTCTCCAACAGCAAATAGGGTGTTCTTTCACCCAGCCTTTTCCCATGCTGTTTTAACAAAACACAAAACAAAACAAAAACTTAATGTATGCTTCTACTATCAATTCTGAAGATACAAAATCTTAAAATTCTGGTGATCTGAACAAATCGCGACCAGGTATATTATAGAAAAAGAAGAGATGCTACCTACAAGATGCAGCATGTTTCTCAAAGGGCAACAAAGATACACCTGGGCACGATGCCCACTTGTGAGTTATGGAGTAATTGTAACCATTGTCTTCTCTTCTTAATTCTGTATTCCATACAGACAGCAGCATTCACGGCATGAAGCAGGACTAAAATATTTAAATTCCAGATGATCTTTATCTCATTGGAATCCTGGTGACCAGTCACCCTTCTCTCTGAGTCTTACTGGGTGCTATCCACTTTTGAGTCAACAGTTAACCTTAATAAACAAGTGAATTCTTCAATTTTACCGACAGGGCAAATTCTGGCACATTTTCCTCAGAAAACATAAAATATGATAATTTTCAGGAAGAGAGGAATTGGAGTCAGCAAGCCTATGTACACACTGCTTTTTCTTCACTGTGTCACATTGTTAGTGTTTTCTGTTACACTAAAGGCATCTTCCTTGATTTTTGAGCAGAATTTCTCCCTTAAAAGTCACAGACACTTTGCAGGGTAAAATACCATTTTTTTAACACTCAAAAGCATCACCAACTTATATACAAACTAGTAGGCACAGACAAACAAAACATTTGTAAAGCTATAAGACACGGGACATATGGTATCTTAATGAAAGGAAGAATAGCAAAAGGATGACCATGTCTAAAGACACATGTCTAAAACATATTTCAAAAAACATGGGACTCTGCTTTTAAATTTCTTACCCAAGTCTGCTGTTCCCAACTAGTTTGAGGGTACATTGTTCATACAACACGGAAGATTCAGTTTCACAATTTCATTTCTATGCTAACAATAAGGTATTGATTTAATTCTTAAAGCATTCCTGAGAGTATTTCAACCAGGCATTATATAAACACACTATAGAGAGTAACCTCTTTGTCATCAAGAGAAAGATGGGATGCTTCCCTTTCTTTTCGCAGCCAACCAAAGCCAGAGTGGGCACTTCATTGTGTGTCTACAAGCCTCAAGGTCTACTAAGGAATTTCACCCTGACACTATAAAATACTCCAAGGTAAAGCGTTCTACCTAAAAGTAACTTCAGACTGATATTATATAAATTCTATTTATAAGCAAAACATTCTAGGAAAATTAATTTAAAATTGATGCAAGTGGGAAGAAAAATAAAGTTTTCGTGCATCCTAGTGTATACAAGTTTGGAAGTATTTTCTGTTTTTAAAAATATTTATTTATTTATTTATTTATTTATTATTTATACAGTATACAGAAGAGGGTACCAGATGTCATCACAGATGGTTGTGAGCCATCATGTGGTTGCTGAGAATTGAACTCAGGACCTCTGAAAGAATAGTCAGTGCTCTTAACCTCTGAGCCATCTCTCCAGCCTCAGAAGTATTTTCAAACAATACGAATATTCTATATTTACAGACATCAGTAAGTGGATGACAAAGGAATATTTGTGTGTGTAAGTGTGTTTTTAAGGCAAAATAGCCAGTTAGTATACACAAGAAGTACTTAGAAGCAATTAGTTGCTAGAAGTTTCTTTTATTCAATGTGAGTCTCTAACTCCTACAAAGGGTTACTGTAGGTCATATATTAAGTTTAAATAGTTTGTCTGTTGGGGTTAGATAGATAGCTCAGTGGTTAAATGCATGTACTACTCTTCCAGAGGATAGCAGTTCAGCTCCCTCCAAGGACATCTACACCCACATTCACATATCCTTCTCCCCATAATTAAAAATAATAAAAACAAATCTTTAAAAAAAAATGTATGTTTTGGTTATCTGATATCTAAGAAAAAGTCTCATTAAAAGCCCAAAGAAAAGAAATTCTGTCAGCTACATCTAATTCAATTCAAGTGGTTCAGGGTTGGCTGGTACTGGTACTGTACATCATATATACCTTTACATACTCATAACTATATTGTTCATCTGTATTATATAATAACAATTTCCATATCACCTCTGAGAACAACAATATACTTTGAGTATAGAACCTCACAGCACAAACAAATATAAACGCTGGTAACAAGTTATTACTGCATTCTTGTATATTCCTTCTACAGACAGAAAGCCTCAAGGCAAGAAGTTCACACGTGGACCAGAGTGCTAAACAGGTGCAGGAGGCACCACCAGCCGCAGTGTAAGGTCATCTGCACGGTGACAATCTAAATGGCTATTTTCTCTTTCCTCCTTCTCCCTCCCTCCTTCCCCGTCCCCATGTTGGTTTTTTTTTTTTTTTTTTTTTTTTTTTTTTTTTTTTTTTTTTTTTTTTTTTTTTTTTGACAGTATTTCTCTGCATAGCCCTGGCTATCCTGGAATTGATTTTATAGACCAGGCTGGAAGGTGAGTGGAGAAGATGCCAAGTTAGAGCATTAAATTAAAATGCTGTCAACTAGGCCTTTACTTCTTCAAAATAAAAGCGAAAATACTCAGGGATGTCTTCCAGTTAAAAAAGAATTTTGTGTTTTTCAAGCAAGGTTAGGTATATAAATATATGTTAACAGAATGATAATGGGCATTCAGCTTCCCGTGATAATGAAGGTTTCATGGCAAAACCAGCATGTCCCACACATCCATAGTTATATGTCTTCCTAGATTCCAATGTGGCAGCAGTGGGTTCAACAAGCAAGCAAACAAAGCAAGCACACGGAACTATAACACTAATGAGACATGCGTACCTCTTGCACTGAGCGAGCTGCTGGCTTGTCTTGATGATTGGCCAATATTAAAAAGGGTAAAGTGCATAACTGTGGATGCTGAAGAGCTGAGTGCAGTTCATTTCTAGCCGTTTCTAAATCATCCTCTGAAGAGGCGCTGTCCAATACAAATATTACTCCTTGAGATCCTTGGTAGTAGCGGCTCCAGTATTTCCGGATATTATCAGCTCCTGTCAAAATAAAATAAATTTCTATTTTAAATAGTCCTCAGCAAGTTAAAAATGCCACTGTAGCAATTCCTACTGAAAACATGATGCATCTTTTCAAAAGTAAGTGCTAAAATCAGTGTTACAGACTAGATTGGAGATCTAAAAATTACATGTAGGTTCGGGCATTATTGCTGATAGGTAGATACGCTCATGAAACAGAACATAGACATTTAAATTGTTCTTCATGCCTTCATATTAAAAGAAGTGAGAAAGGACAAGAGTAATGCTTCTTTTATTCAAGTCAAAAGACTGCTTTTAGACTTTGTTTATCAGTCCTAAGTGAACTACACTTTCCACAAAGTGAGATCCAAACTCAGAGAGCAATGCAATCTAGACATTCACCACAGCATCTTACTATTCCGTTTCTCTATGTTTGGAGGTAGTCTTTAATACAATAAAGCTATACTTGAAACATTCCCCAACTGTTCACGTGATGGGAACTTAAGCCTTCAACTCTACGTAGATGTTACTTGGAGCTGGGCCCTCGGAGGTAATCTGGATTGGAGATATAATGCAAGGGCCCCATGATAGGGTCTGGCTTTATGACAGGAAGAATGGGCAGCCACACTGTCCTGCTCAGTTCTCTGACCACTGATGTCTGCTGCCACATCAAGACACAGTGGGATCCTCACCAGATGCAGAGCTTCACCCTGGGACTTCCTTGCTTCCAGACCTGCAGTAAATTTCTTTTTGTTAGAAATTGCCCAGTCTGTATTTTGTTGTAGCAACAGAAATTGGACTAAGACACAAAACTGAGCCTTGTTTAACTCCACACAAAGAGTTATTAGCATAATAACTTTTTATGTCAAAATACTGAAATTTGTGAACTACTAAAATCTTGGCCTTTCATATATTCGTGTAAATCCACTTGGGTTCACTATTCATGAGAAGAAAAGGCAACTGAGTGCACTCATGGTGCTGATGAGACAAGAAGGCTGGCCTTGTCATACTTGGTATTTCTGATTGAATTGTGTTAGTAGCTTATTTGCCCATGAAGGGCACAGGCATCTCCCATTTCATGGTAACAACTATTTTGTGTGTGTGTGTGTGAATATGATGGACTCTGTGTGTATATCTGAGGTGAACAGAAGGTATGTTGTTGGTTATATAACAGGAATTAGATAAGTACTAATCTGCATTGCATGATCCAGTCCTAATCACTTGATGACTATGTTTTAGCCATGCATTGGCCATTTACCTACCATGTGTGAAATACTATGTTAAATGTAAGGGACCCAAACAGTGCAGACTAGAATTGGAAAGCACTGGCTTGAAAAAGCCACTTACACTTATTTCCTCCTAGCTCTGTGTTCAATGATGTCATATTAGCAGCTCCCATTAGGGTGAGAGCATTCTGGCAGTGGAAACCAGCTTGGCCTCTGCTTTCCCTGGCAAGCCAACACATCACTGGGCAAAACTGAGCAGCTGCTTTTTTTCCCATGAAAAATAGGAAATCCAGAGGCACTAATAACAGTTTATTAAAGTACTGGCATTAAGGTGCTGACCTAGAGCAAGACAAAGAAACTAAAAATTAATGTGTGAGAAGGCAGCTAACATCTATGAACTAAGCACTTTCTATACTGGCACAGTGGTGAGTGTTGAGAATAGACCATACAATTCTTACAGTAACTAAGGGATGGAAGTATAACTGACTTAGGTTCTGAAACTAATTTTCAGATGCTAAAACATAAGATAAGTCACCATTACAATATACTGAAAAACCAAGCGACATAAAAGCACCAAGGGCATTTGACTTGAGAAATAGTTACATAATCAAACAAGAGGACTATGAACAGTGCTGATGCACATGCGAAAGGACTGGATCAAGAAGACAAAACAAAAGAGAGCAAGGAAATTTAAGCCCTAGATTATCTGAGATGTGAAATTCACTGCTTAAGTGATGGGAAATCAGTAAGAGCAGCTGGGTGAGGTTCCCCAGAAGCAGAGCCTGAAATGGCCCTCCTAGCACACAGGACCATAGAAACAATGCTGCCAAGAGAAATCAGGGTGAACCAAGTTACTAAATGAGGGAAGAATCTTGGTGAAGATCTGACTTCAGATATCTCACCCCAGCTTGATCCTCCAAGGAGTTCTTAGAGTCTGGATTGACTTACATAACATGTCCAGTCTAGATGCCAGGATATCTCTGTATAATTATTGGCTATGAGCCACTTCTGGGTACCTGGAGGGGGCTGGGACCAGATCTCAGAATTATGTCTGGCTGGGGCAGTTCGTCAGCCAAGAACGGTCCTCTGGAGAAGGGTACAGGTGTGCGCCATTAGCAGCCAATACCACAGCAGCTGGGAGATGGATGCACTGGCCCAGGAAAAGAGATCTGCGTATGGTACCAACAGCATCTGTTACAAGCTAAATCCAGACACTATCCATATGCTAGAAACCCATCTATAAGTCTGCGAGACAAAAGTGACAGCAGTGTTATCCAGCAATGACTATTTAAAAATAACAAAATACTGTGTATGTATATACCCAAATTACTACAAATTTTACTAACACAAAAATGTAAGATACACAATTGTCAAGTAATAATACATGCAGTTTATTGTACTGTTAATTACACAAGCCAATGAGAACTTACAGAATGCTGTCATTGACTTTGTAACCATAGAAAGCCAATGGTTGCAACTGACCAAAAACTACTTATGCTTGCTGATGGTCTAAATGTTTTATGAGAACTAATTCACTCATCAAAGACAACCTGATGAGGTAGGTAATACCTTTTAAATTAAATACTTATTTATTTTTATGTGTATGGGTGTTTTCTCTGTGTACTATGTGTGTACAATGCCTGCAGGGCTGAAAGAGGGCACCAGGTCTCCTAAAATTTGAGTTACAGAGGTGGTTAGCCACCAAGTGGGTCCTGGCAACAGAACCTGGGTCCTCTGCAAGAGCGACAAGTGTTCTTAACTGCTAAGCCATCTATCTAGCTCCAGAGATCATTACTACTATCAATACAAACACCAAGACACAAAAATATTATGTGGATTTATCCAGCACTGTATATTCAAAACACATTCAGATCTAAATATGATTGAGATGACGAGATCACTGACAAAAAGTGATGAGGTAAATAAAGAACTATATTAGCACATAAGCATGGAGGGGGAGGGCTGTTAGAAAAGGTTTCTCTCTCACACACACGAGTAGCACTAGTTCTAAAACATTTTCCAGCCAATTGATTTAATTAATATTTTAAAGTATCTAGTCCACACAAGACAATGAAGGATGGTGCAAAGATATTTAGAAAGCTATTATTCATCTTAACATGAGGATAAAATCCTATAAAAGTAACATCAAGTATAAGGCCTATAAATCTATCAGAGGGAACAAATATACACACACAATGCATGATGCCCAGGGCACCAAGCAAAAGAAGAAAACAGTGGACATATATTTCAAGAACTCATCCACTGGAAACGCAGGGGACACAATGGAAATCTAACTCAGGCGGTCATCTCTTTCAAAGAGAAACTATACCTTTATTTGCCATATTCAGAAATATGCAAGGTTTGAAAAGGGTGAGACAGAATGGCAGGAACCCAACCAGCAACACAAAGAAAAATACTGTTCTTTTTCAAGGGCTTTTTATTTAACACAATATATGAGTATTTTAATTGTTAATTGTGAAAAGACTTAATTTCTTACAACAAAATCTCCATGCAACCCTCTAGTATCCCTGAATTTCTCCACAATCATTGAGCTTGGAATTTCTTTTTTTTTCTCTTAAACTTACTTAGCTTTATTTATGTGCATTGGTATTGAAGGTGTCAGATCTCCGGAACAGGAGATACAGACAGTTGAGAGCTGAGACATGTGGGTGCTGGGAATTGAACCCCGGTCCTCTGGGAGAGCAGACAGTGCTCCTAACCCCTGAGCCATCCCTCCAGCCCGGAGCTTAGAATTCTAAACTACAGGTTAGCCAACTGCCAATGGCTTTAGTCACCAGCAGCCTAGCCCAGACTAGGGCCAAGTGAACCAGCAAAGAGGTGATGGATGGCACAGTGGAGAAATAGCTGTGCCAGGTGCTCTGGGGGTGAAGATTAATAGGGATGGCTATAAACATCTACTTTCTGATCACTTTCCACCCAAAAGGGACATACCATCTCATATTGCCCAAAGCTACTTTTCCTCCATAGACTGATATATGTTCTATATCCTTTAAACACATCCCTCACCCCAACAAAAAGAAAAAAATGGGAGAAGTCTTTTTTTTTTTTTTAATATTCCTGATAGAAGACCCAACCTATCATTACAGAGCTTAAAAAACAAGTCTATGTATTTGCCTTATATCTGTAGGAGCATAGAGATTGTCCTCCTCTGTATGACTGATGAGAATAAATGGAGCATCTGCACTTTTGTAAAAGATTTTGCCCCTCAATAAAGAGAAAGGACACTTTATTATAGCTTTCAGATTTCTTTGATGATTGATGAGGGTTTGAGCATTACTAGCCTTCTAATAGCTTTCAAAGAAACATGGGTACATGCTACGCCATCCAAACTAGGATCCACTAGAACCCTGGTGAGAAACAGAATCAGCCATTTATTTCATGAAGATTCTAGATTAGATGTGCAAAGGAAATGGCACAATTCAAGCTAATGTTAGGAGACTGTTCTGTAATTTGCAAGCAAAGAAATGTTAAGTGTTCTCATATTAAGTTAAAAGGCTAGATATTGCCTGAGAGTTGCTCTCCAAAAGATGGGTCTGGTGAATTTACAGAAGGATATTCAGGAGGCCAAAATCTCAAAGCTGTTCCTATGGAGAGTTATGTAGGTCAGGACTGTCTAATTGAAATGTCTGAGATTGAGATGATGAAAATATTCTTTAGCTGTGCTTTTCTAGATGGGCGTCACTGACAGCAGCTACTGAAGAAGCATTTGAGATGTTGGAAAATGGGACTATTTAAATTTAAAATGTCACATGTGGCTAGGAACTACTACTGTACCGGCAATGCTGCTCTAGATCTTGCTAATACTTATGAGTGACAAGAGTAATGGCTAGACATCTGGAATACAGGCTCAGGCACACTGATCCCTCAGACCTCTGAGGAGGGATGTGCAGGGGCTGTGATCACCATTTACCAAGCATGGCCCCTGAGAAAGCAACTGCCAGAGACCGTGGCAGCAACTGACTGGGACTGTACTCATCACCTGTGACAACAGTCAGGCTCAGAAGTTCAGATGAGCTCCTCTCCACCCTCTTACCAAAGGCTTAATCAATTAAGAAGGTAGATAAATAACTTCCCTCTAAAGAGCTTGAGTGGCGATTGGAGACCCATTAACAAGGCAGTTTTGAGGAATGGGAGCTACATGGGTCGTAAGTCTCAATGAAAAACTTTAAAGCCTTTGAGCACAGATAACCTCAGTAGCACTATTTTAAAGCCAGAGCTTCCGGCACAGAAAGGAAATGAATGAAAGAACAAGAAGGGGTGGGGGGGAGTAGAGAATGGGTTCAAACTTATTCCACTCTCTCATCTATCAAACTTCAGTCTTACTTTTTTGAGGGAGTGGGGGTATGGGATGTACTTGGGATCAAACCTAGAGCCTCATACATGACAGGCATACACTCTACCACTGAGCTATTCCTAGTCTTTTAGGTTTTTCCTTTGACACTAAATTTTGCTAAGTTACCCAGGCTGGTCAGACTAGCCTTGATGTTGTGAGGCTTCCTGCATCAGCATCCTAAATAGCTAGGATTAAAAATTTGTGCCAGCAGGTCCAGCATAACCTTGGTCTTTCTGCTGAGTAATTTCTTTTGAGTCCTTTACATTCCACTTAATCTGCTTTTTAAAGATGAAATACTAAGAATTTGGCAAAGACTAAGATATATATTTTTTACAGCTACAGTCAAACATTTATAGAGATTTCCCACCTACATATAAAATATAGTGAAGTAAATAAAGATCTTTCAAAGTGAGTGACATAATGTATAAAAATGCTAATATTTATAGTCAAGTTCTTTATTCAGTGTATGACCCTGTTTTGCTTTTCAAAGAATCAAAAGGAAAAGGAAACCACATAACTGTAGATAATGAAGGTACTGCTGGAAAAATGACCTGGCGGGCCTATGCTAAAAAGCAAACAATTGTTGTTAAAGGAGAAATCTCCTCCCATCACCCTGACATGGGAGGACTATCAAAGTGCAGACAAGAGTCCCAGCAGCACAGCCGGAGCTCAGCCAACAGCCACAGAGGACTGGCAGGTGATTGTCACTGGTCTTCATCTGCCGGAGCACAGCACCTATTCCATCACGCTCAGACTCCGGAGGTCTTCACGAACCTCATCCCGTTTGGCTTATCCAAACATATGCAGTAACTGGGACAGAACACAAGAATTCTGCTCCAAGTTCTGCTAACAGGGTGCTGACTAGTTTTATGTCAACTTGATGCAAGCTATAGTCATCCGAAAAGAGGAACCCTCAAATGAGAAAGTGCCTCCATAAAATTTGGCTGGAAGGCAAGTCTATAGAGCATTTTTTAATATTAGTTATTGTTGGAGAATGGTCCAGGCCAGTGTGGGTGGTGTCTCCCTAGATTGCTGGTTCTGGGTTCTATAAGAAAATAAGTTGCACAAGCCATGAGGAGCTAACCAGTAAGCAGTCCTTCTCCTTGGCCTCTGCATCAGTTCCTGCCCTGTATGAGCTTTGTTCCTGACTTCCTTTGATGGTGAACTGTGATGTGGTAATGTAAGCCAAATAAACCCTTTGTTCCCAAAGTTGCTTTGATTCTAGTGTTTCATCATAGCAACAATAACCCTACCTAGGACAAACAGATAAGAGGTTTAGGATCACTGTTGTGTATCTGTCTTCAAAGAAGATGTTGTTTTTCCCTTTGCTACATGGGGATGGCCTCCCAGAGAGTGACAGTAGATTCAGGGCTTTGAGAATGAATGAAATGTGCAATGTGGGTGAGCATGCACGTTTAAGAAATGCTTTCACAGATCATGTCATTGTGATGAGAACTAACACTAGGAGAATGGTACCCACCAAATCAGGAGGGAGAAAATTCAAAAGTGGGTGTGGAGATACTGAATCACAGCGACAATGGGCATCTCACATGACATCAACAGTCACAAGCTAGCAGCCTGTGTGAAGACTGGACATATGTGGCTCTGATGCCCCGGCAAAGTAACAATTCCTGAAAAACTGCACATCCCCAAGGAACATGACCCAAGATGGTCTTGTCTTGATAAGTTAAAGGCCCTATCTCTATTTATGACCTGTTAGTAATTCTGTTAGACACCTACCCATACCTGAGCTTCTTCCAGGATCAATCAGCCAGGCTTTCACCATTCATGAACCTTGAAGATTCAACAAATAACTGGCCAAGTCTATTATTTAGGCTAACTACATACCCTAAAAAAGATAAACTATTAAATATACTTTAAATTATTGAAAATCCATCAAGAGAAAGTACTAGCTGGGAATAGTTAACCAAACCAAACACTAGAAGTGCTCAAAGGAATCAAACTAACAGCTTCTGCCTCCTCTACCTCCTTTTTTTTTTTTTTTTTTTTTTTTTTGGTGTGTTTGTTTTGCAAGACAAGGTTTCTCTGTGTAGCCATGGGTGTTCTGGAAATCTCTGAGTAGACTAGACTAGAACTTACAGAGATCTGCCTGCCTCTGCCACCAGTGTTGGGGTTAAAGATGTGTACGTATCACCACACTTAGTTTAGCTTCTGCCTTCTATTTTGGACTTCCTGTTACAGAGATAAATATGAGAGACTCTGGAGTCAGAGTGGGCTATGTATGTCTGCCAAATATAACTGACAAAAGGAAGGCCACCAAGCCAGGAGGCGAGGCGGGGTGGTGACAGGGTTTGTCCTCTGGGAGCCAGCACCCAGTAGGAACAGTAGAAAAGGACCTGGGTCATATCTACCTATCTGCTTTCCCTCAGCACTGAGAAGGACAGATGTTCAGTTCCCAGTGAGATCAGCTGCCCAAGGGGCCTTCTCATGCAGACGCCAACAGTGAGAGAAAAGACCCCAGGCAGAGTCTTCAGTGCTGGCAGTTTGATCAATGGAGTTATGAGCAGACACCAACAGAGCCTCCTTCACTTATGCAAAGAACAGTACAGAAGGAGACGTCACCTCTAGCCATCTGACCAACAGTTGGCTCAGTAGCAGACAAGACAAAAATATAAATTACGTGGAAGTAAGAATCAAGACTTGGTTTTCGTAACAACTACATACTTAGGACATATACACTTAAGAGATGCTTACTGTGCTTGCTAACATTAAGCAGCAGCCCTCAAAGTCTAGCCTTTGAGTCCATTTCAGGAAGCCCAGAAGCCCAAACCAATGCTTATAGCTAGACTAGGACACTGTATGCTGTTTCCACAGTGTTGACACTTGACTCTCTCTGCAAAGTTGATATCAGTCAAAGTGCCTGTGGTGACAACAGGAATGCACATTGAGGTAGCAGCCTGTACTCATGTGTCCCTGACTCACACACCTTCAGAGAGAAGGAAAAAAACCATCTTAGTCTAAGAGTATCTGAATCTGAAAGTAAAAATCGTCAGTCTTCTTAAACTGACCCAAAGGCCTCTTTTTAAATATTCTAGGTAACTTAAAAGGGTAGCATGGAGCAAAGATTCTTGGGACACACTGACTCGGACAACTGTTTCAAGGGCAGATTGTGCAGCTGTTAGAGCTGTAAGTGAAGACACTGGCTTTTTCCTTTCCATGCTCACCTGAAATTCTAATGGACCCAGACTACAATTTACATTACTTCATGGAAAAGAAACAACAGTATTATTCATTGTCAAGGATAAAATTTATTCACAAGCAAATTTTAGAATTTCAGAATTTTGGAAGAGCTGTATCTGCCATTGTGCATTGAAGGGTTTCACAATGAGAAGCCCAATAGTAATATTAACAGAAACATATTTATAATGCAACATGTCAGCATTTGGAAAAGCCAAAAGAACTTCATGAATCAAGACCTCCCAAATTATTGATGTATAAGGCTAGAAAGCCTTCCACAGATTTTTAAAAAATGCGCTAATAAAATCAGTTATGGCAGGTATTAAGGAACTGAAGGGCACTGATTTGAATCTGCACCACAACTGGCATTCAAGAGTCATCCACTTGAAGGATTTCAGTGGAGTGCCAGAGAAAACAACCGACAGATACCTGAAAGGGATCTCTTGGAACTGCATATCTATGTGAGTCTGGATTTTCTTCACGTACTCCAATCTAAACTATATATAAGAAGAGATTCATGATTGAAGCAGGTATGAGAATTATGCCTCTTTTCCAAGACTAAAATGGATATGCTACCATCTATATATTTGTTCTTGAATGCTAATTTTCATTCAAAAACAATTTTTGTCACCATACGAGGAGTTTATAATAATTGCTTTTAAAGACATTTAAAAGTGCTTCTAAATTTTACCAGACTTAACTTATAACATGGTAAATAATAACATACAGAGACCACACAAAGAAAGGATTTGAAGATATCAGTTAGTTTTAAAAGCATGAAAGTACTTGAGACCCCAGACAGACTTTACAATCATTCATATATATATATGTGTATATATATACACACACACACACACACACACACACACACTCATTGTCTATCAAGATTTAGGTATTTGGGGTTTTATTGGAGAAGGAATAAAGAGCCTTCCTTTGAATCATCTTCATCCTCACATTGTCTCATATTCAAAGATGGAAGAATTGGAACTGGTAATAAAATCTCAAAACCAAGAATAACATAGAATGATTACATAATCTCCATATGTTCAAACTAGAATCTAACATATTTTAATATCTAGAGAAATGTTTACATTGTATATGGCCAAAAAAACCCAAACTTAAACTACCATAGCCTTGAAGATCCCAAGGGAGGTAGTCCTTAGCCTGTGTCCTGTAAAGTAGAGCTTTAAACATTACTAATAAATGACACACCAGGTACCCTCTTCTCACCTCATCCATTCTTTGCATACATGTTCTGGGTGGTCTGTGTTATTTAAACTGAGGTTATAGCATCACCTCAATATCACATCCCAACACCCAGACCTGAACACTGCACATAGCTGCATCCCATTATCCCTTCCTCTCCCACCTCCTTACTCTGCTGCCTAAGCTCATCCCCTTCTATCTCCATCACGGAACAGCATTTAAACTGGCTGTGTTATAGATCTAACAAAAATTACTAAGTACTTTTACTAAAAGTTAGCTAGAATCGTATCAACACATAGCTCAAAAATATTAAATGTCTTAAGTGTAAAGTTTCAAAAAAATCTGACTTTGCATTAAAAGTTCTCCATAGTTGGCCTCCATTTTACCACTCCTACTGCATTTCTGGATTACCCTCATCCATCTCACAATTGCAACCGAGTTCTTGTTCCCTGGACCAGGTCCATATTTCTCATCCTTCAGCATTTAGTTGTTACCTCCTCTGCCCAGACTTCCTCTGAGCTCTTACACATAGAGACCACTTGTGTCCTTCAAGGGTCTAATGCTTTTCTTGATCTTCTAGCGGGGTAATAACTGCTTGAAAGATGAAGACTATTATTCTTGATTCTCCTTGTAACATTTTCCACCCTGTAGCACAGTTATCTAAATATATACAACATTTTTCAGAACAGACTGAAAGTCACTGGAAAGCTTAATATATTTAATGGAATTTATGTATAAATTAATAATTTTCTAATGTATTAAGTCTATCTTCACACCGGAACATGTGAAACACAATGTTTTATACATAATTAGAACATAATAAACATATTTCGATGAGCTAAATTTTTATAAAATACCATTTATAGTTCGCAAATGGCAAACTATAGAATTTGCCCCCAAATTATTCCATGTCATAGAAATAACTGTTTAGCTGAAGGTTCTGGTTTGTTGGTATAGTTATTTGAATTTCATTTTTACATTTCTTGCACATCCTAGTTTAGCATCTCTCAACTTTCAACTGCTAATATTATGCCCATTTCTTTAAACAAATCCACAATGAATCTTCACTCTCCTAATATCTGAATACATGCAGCCACAATGCAGCCTGTGCTGAGTGTTTCACAAATAAGCATTGCCCTGTGCTTTAGGGGTTCTCCTGATGCGGTCTTTTTTACACTACCCTGACACCTAAGTAGCTGCTTAAAGAGAAGGCTGTGAGGATGCTTCTGGGAAAGATGGCCTCTGCATTCCTGCAAAAGCAAGGAGCTGACTCCCTAGAACACTCACAAGTCCCTAGGCAACCACAACTGGGCATTCTAAGGTCTAAGTATTTATCAGCAGCAACTTTTTGGAGCCTGGTGATATGATATGAAAAGCGTTCTTCTGTAATATTCAAGAAAATCTGATAGCCAAATTAGAAAAGCTAGTATATGGAGAATTTTGTTCAAAATTGCCACAAACCAATGCAACTAAATCAGAAGGTCCAAAACAGGAAGAAGTTTCTGGTTGAAGTGGAGGGTGGGTATCTGTTATATGTACTTACTGAAAAAAGTGCTTTCACAGTGTGCAAAAGCACTGCATCTGGCATGGCTCGTCATTTCTCCCCGCAACTAACTAACTAACTAACTAACTAACTCTCTCTCTCTCTCTCTCTCTCTCTCTCTCTCTCTCTCTCTCTCTGAAAACTTCAATTTATCTATGAGAAAACTAGTAAGAGATGCATATGGTTATAGAAAAATATATATTCATAGAATGCAGAAAATGTTTAAAACCAGTGGTACCTCATCTTATGTAGAAGAGAAGATAAATAAAAACAATCCCATCGTAAGCCTTGATTGCTCAAAAGAAGCATATTAATTTTGTCTCACACTAACTGCAATTTCACTCTGAGTTCAATCTGACCTCAAATATTATCATCATTTAGCCTATTCGTGCAAAAACAACAACAAAGTGTTAAGAATGCTGTGCCTGACTCTGCCCATGTTTTTTCTTTTTACTGCCCTTTATAGAAATGCTACTTCAATTCTTGAAGGCAAAGTTCAGCTTTCTTGCAAGGTCACTCTTTCTGTACCCCTAACCAGACTGGTTATAGAAGTGTAGCCAGGATCATGTCTAGTCATAAATACAGAAGAGTGAATGTCAAAGAAACAGTCTAGACAGACTTTAGGGAGGTGACATTAATGTTTAATTTAGTGGTGTATATACTCTGATTTATGTCATTATGTGAATTATCTAATTAAATAAATGAATGTGCACTACAAACTAAATGTAAATACAGATGCCTCTTGTCTAAACATGAATTTTGTTTTAAAACTTTCCAAAGGTTCTATTTTTCCCCCTGAGTTTAATAAACAATTTTCCTATAAAACAAGCAATACAATATATGCATGGGACCTGAACTCAGTTGTGTCCAGCAGACTACTGCTCAAGGGTAGAATGGTGGTAAAAAGATACGCAGTGCCATAGCTTCTCAAGTCTTACTCCCTGGGTTCAAAGCCAAGCACACAAGGCATCACAAGGATCCTTAATTAGCTTAGTCAGAAATTCTAAGACTCAGTTTTCCTCCAAAAAGTGAAAATAAGAATAAAGTACTCCATCTCACAGGACCGTGAGGATAAATGGAAAAAAAAATGCATAACATCTTGAATATATTGTGTTCATAAATATTACCTGTCAGTTTGCCATTTTTAAAGTATTATATAGCCACTATGTAAGCCTAAAACTTCCTAAACAACTGAGTTAACTTGAGTTCTAAGACCTAGAAATGAAGATCTAGGAAGTGCTGAGGGTTGTGGGTAGTGGGGATTGGGTCCCCACAGATCTTGAGGAGCCAATGCTCTGAAAGAACCAAGCTTTGACTTGGGATGAAGACTTTCTCCTCTTGGCAATGTTCTCCTACAGCCTGGATCTCTCTTCGGCTCAAGTCATTTTTATTCCGCAGCATCCCCCCTCCCTCTCTTGTCCAGATTTCTTACCATCATTTTTTGTTTTTTAAAGTCATTCTTCAGATGAAAATGCTCAGTATTACAGTAATGCTAGCTTGGGCTTTATTTTACACCAAACCAAACCAAAGCACAGAAAAAAGTATAATTAATCAGAGTATCATTCACACAACACTGTTATCTCCAAGGCTGACACATGGTATACCACGCACATCATATTATCATGCCCTTCTTTTGTTAGACGTGCCCAGAGAGCCAAAATTCTGCTCCATTTCTTTACCAGCTCACATGACTACCTCAGTAAAAGCACAGGTAGGTAGTATAGATTAAAGCAGAGGCTGCTATTCACAGACTCATGTTCATATTTCCTTTGTTCTTGCCATTGATCACTTTTAAATAAATAAAACTGGATTATCAATAGCAGAAAAGCAAACACAAACCTGTACACAAAGTGGTCTCCTTTTCTTGGGCTTTCTTGCAACTATTTATAACCTGCTTCCTCACAGCTTTCAAGCACAGCTGCCTCCCCCCCCAAGGTACCTGTGTCTGGCCAACTTTGGTAAACACCCAAAGAATCCTTGTTCGTCAAGTTCAAATCTACATCTCTAGGTTCCTCACCGAGGGCTGGCACAGAGCAGACAGTCAATATTTATTAACTATAATTAATACGTGAGTATTACGTTGATTTGTTCTTCACAGAACTGAGTGTAAGCAGTCTCTTGCTTTTGTATATTCTACCCCTAACTCTTGTCTGTTTTCTCTACTCCTTCTCTATTTATTTGCATTTGGCCTCTTTCCAAAGCAGAGCAGTCCATCTCACTCCTTCTCAAAGTAAGCTTTTCCTTTGTCCTTGGAGACTGTCCTGATGAAGTGGAAACACTGACAGGATCACTTCACTTCCAGACAACTCCAGACAAGCATCCCCTAGAACGGAAGCTGCATGAAGGGATAACTAAAATCACATCTAAAGGCGATCACACTTCCTCTTTTGCACAATTACTATATATTGGAATAAGGTTGGTCACTAAAGCACATGTACCACTTAAGAGATTTCGTCACACTGGATCCTACCATTATATAGTAATTGCCAACTTTTGGGTTTGATGCTGTGGAATATACTTTAGAAACCCCAAAATAAAACTTAATTTTAATTACCTCAAAGTAAGTGTGTCTGTGTCATACAGTACTTGGGGACAGAGCATAATGCATACAGTGTGTCACAGTGTAAAACAATTAGGAATCAGAGCACTAGCAAAAAGAAGATAAATGACTTTGAGACTCCTGAGGTCAAGACCTTCACTTTCAAATACAGTTTCCCATGAAGAACACACTCAGAAGAAAAGAGAGAGTCAGCAAAATTCAAATGGAGCTAAACCCACCAGCTAAGCTTCTTTTAAATATGGGCAGCTAAAGAATATATTTTCCTGATGGTGCAAATAAAACAAACAATCAAAAACCAACAACTAAAGGAGAAAAACATTTATTATGGGTCCAGTGCAGTTCTGCCATTCTGAAATTTCCTAAAGCTAAAGTATTAGGCAGGGATCTGTTTTCATATCCTTCTTATTCTAGATGAGTGAATACACTGGGAAGGAAAGGCTGGAAGATATCGGTTAATCTGCCTGCCATAGGACAGGTCCATCTTAAAACGTGCTAATCATGGGCCTACTGTTAGTTTGACTACTTCTTTACATGAATGGCTAATTAGAAAGTGAAATGATAATTTTATGAGCACATAAGTCACCCTACTCCTATTCTTTGGTTGTGGGTGGCCTAAAATTTCATCTCTTCCTCACTTAGAGAAGTTTAGGGTCAAGAGCCAGATTTCAATACAATCTTGAAGACACAATTCTAACGATGTGTCTTTGCTAATAACCAATGTTTAAGAAACAATCTTAAACAACATTAGACAGCATTATGACAATAAGTCATTCTTAAAATTTTCATAAAGTTAAGGGCAGAATCTTTTATACCTGCCACAGTGGTGCCACAGGCACAGGAAGGTAATGTTTATGTTTATAGGAGCAGAGGTCTATCAGGAAGGACATCCAGCCATCCCAACACAAATTACCCTCAAGGCACAGAAACCGGCAGGGTTAGAGACAGGGATTAATGTCTATAAAATAATGTTTAGAAGTTGGGTTCCTGTACTGATTGAGACCTTTCTGTCTTCTCCTTCCACTGACATAGGCAGACCCAAGGCATTTCTTCTAATAAAGAGAATATGACAGAGTGATGGGATGCCATTTCCATATTGGGTTATGAAAACCCATAACTTCTACTCCTATCTTGCTATTCATTACTGCCTTCCTGCTTTAGAAGCGTCCATGAAGCAAACCACTTAAAAACTTCCATGTAGGGGCTGGAGAGATGGCTCAGCGGTTAAGAGCACCGTCTGCTCTTCCAGAGGACCCGGGTTCGATTCCCAGCACCCACATGGCAGCTAACAACTGTCTGTAGTTCCAGTTCCAGGCAAAACACCAAGGCAAATAAATAAATAAAAGTGTTCTTTTTTTAAAAAAAAAAAAAAACTTTCATGTAAAAAGACTGAGAGCTTCCCAAGAACAAGAGAACTTGGGAAGTGGTGCCTTGGTGGATGACTGGCATCCCAGTGTTTGAACATCATATTCTACGTATCCATTCACTTGCTGATAGACATGAACACTGTTTAAAGGAGGTTGCTGTGTAAAAATGGTGCATATGCCATCATGAAAGGTTTGTTAGAACAACTGATGATTGATTGGTTATTTTTCTGGGACAGGGTCTCACACTGGAAGCCAGGCAAACCTCAAAGTTGCAGTCATCTACTGTGTCAGTTTTCTATGCACTGGGACCATAGATATGAGCCACCAGGCCTGACTGAGGTCCTATTTTCAGGTTTTTACTTTTTATTTTATTTTATTTTTTAAAATTTGCTGCCTAAAAGTAAAATTACTGGCAGTAATTGTAGTAGCCCTATTTTGAAGAGATGAATGTCTAGCCTCTAACTTCAAGGTAAACTTTTAAATATTTACTTTTATTTTATGTGAATCGGTGTTTTGCCTGCATGTGTAACTGTGTAAGGGTGTCAGATCTTAGAACTACAGTTGTTAGTTGCCATGTGGATGCTGGGAATCAAACTCAGGTCCTCTGGAAGAACAATCAGTGCTCTTAACCTCTGAGCCATCTCTCCAGCCCCAGGGTAAACTTTTAAACAGCAATAGATAATGGATGCAAATGCACTTACAGCCCAGGAGCTGCTTCCCCAGATGGACTGATGAGCCACAGGGAGAAAGTCTTAGTAAGTCACTAACAGTCTTCTCGGCAGCCCATCCTTTCCTGGCTAACTCTATTCAGTGCATTTTCTGATGCTTCTCTCAAAGGTGACACCTGAAAACTAAATGTCATGAGGACTTTGCAGGGGCTGCATGTGCTGTGTCATACTCCAGGGAGAAGTGGTCCCTGCCCTCCACACACACAGATCCCCAGTGAGAATTACCTGGCCTGACATCCCCCGCCTCTGCTTATCACCCTTCTTTTCCTCTCTGTACACATCCACCTTGTCAGTGGCTTTATTTACTCTGTTTCAGCTACATCTAACATCATCAAAACACTGTGTAAATGTTCTACTGTTACATCCAAGCATGATGGTGGTGCACACATTTAACCCCAGCACCGGGGAGGCAGAGGCAGGTAGACTGCAAATTGGAGGCCAGCCTAGTCTACACAGTGAGTTCCAGGAAAGCCAGAGGCAATAATGAGACCTTCTGTCAAGAAACTAATAGATAAAAAAGAAAATAAGTAAGTAAAGTTAGTAAATAAACACACCTCGCCCCCACCAGATACACAGAGGTTCCTAAATTCCCAGCCTCGGGACTGACAGCAAAAATGCAAACGTGAATCATACAAGTCATTTATAATCTCCTATTCCTGCTTCCAAAGGTCCAGCAGCCATTGTTTACTCAAGTTGTCCTTCCTTTCTTTACCCTGGACATTCCAAAGCTTCTGCAACGGGCCTCTGATTCAATTATGACTTGCCTAGAAAATCAGATTGAAAGTGGTTACACTTCCAGTCTGAACCCAAACATTATTTTCCTTCAAGGATTTTCTTTTTTCTTCACAAACCTTCTTCATCTGTGTATTGTTATTCTAAAGGAAAATGCACATCCCTTCAACCTACAGAACTGGACATACGTAGTATATATAGTTTTACATAACCGTCTCTTTATGATTAATGCCTGATGCTGACAATTTTCTGCACATGTGCTTTAGGATTAATTCTGGGTGTGTTGGGCAGATATGGTGACCAGCAAATCATTTTCAGTAAATTCATGTGTGCTGAAAAAACTGATATGACCTATGTTACTGTCTACTATACCAACTATGTAGTTTCTACATATCACATAAAACACAGGGAGTGAGAATCCTGTTGCAAAGCAATTAGTCCTGGCCCCTGCCTGGTCCATTTGCTCACAGGTTAGCAGGTCACCAAGTTTGTAATATCTTTATGCCTCTATTTATTTCATTTTGGCTTTACAATACTCCTGAGTAACAACAGTATGTCCCCTAAAAGCACATTTACTTTACTGTCTCTTGCACTATCACTAATTATGGGGAAGAAACTACATTTCTGTGAGTTTTTAAAGTAAATGTTATTGCTACCATCACTAGACTAAAAACAGGCCAACAAAATAAATCCTGTTCTTATAACTCAAACACAAACAGCCATGGAGGCACACAAATGATCCAGAATACAACTAAACACTGGAAGCCGTGGGGCAGCAAACAGAAATGTCCTTAAATTAATATCCTAAAGTTCACTTGCCTAATATGCTGAAAGGTCCCAGGGGGCTCACACAGAAATCTTGCGTAGGAAAAAAAAAAATGTGATCACACTTAATTCCTTGGCTCTCTGCTCAGAGCATATTAGAAGTAGTAAATCATTTGTGGGAGACAAAAGGGAGGATGAATCCACCAGACAGAGGGGCAGAGACAGTAGCAAAGTAGAGAGTTATAACTGCGACAACATCGAGAAGAGAAGGATCTAAAGAGACCAAGAAGGAACGGCAAAGAGCAGAGCAGGTTAGCCTCCACACAGCTGAATAACCACCTCCCTCTTGACAGAGCATCTTCCCCATGGTGGTCAGACAAAATGATGGATTGTGCCCCTGACACCTTCATTCATTGTTATGAGGGAAGTGAATAAGCAAACGTAATCCCCAAAGCATCCCCAAAGCATGGGGACCAGTGTCATCCAGGTCTGACAACTTCAACCCTGCCCAACTGAGCCTCTCCTGCCCCCTCTTCTCTGAATTATCTTCAAACTGTCTACAGATATTCATTCATTTTTGTATATAGCTCTAAAGATAAGTCCCTTTTAAAAACATAACCAAATTATCATCATTACATTGAAAGGAAATTAAGATCAAATTGTAAACTTTTAAAACTATCCCTAGTATTAAAATCCCTTGGGATATTAAGTCAGGATCTATTTTTATGCTTCTGATTAATTTAACTGGTTAAATGCCAGGAAGGATAAAAGCTCGAGAAGCACCTGCCTTGATAACCTAACAACTGGTCTACATGGAACAGCATTAAATTATGGTGTTATGGTACTTTAAGTGGGTTCTTTAATCAAGAGAAATGCTTTTTTAGAAAATCACTCATTAAGATAATTTTGTTTAGTCTACAACAACTTCTTCAGATGTGAAGAGTGTAACAAAGTGATTACTATTTGAGAGCAGTGTTCTATCCCCGCAAGAAGACTCTGAAATATCATACACACACATACTTACTTACTTTTATTGAGAGATCCCATGTCAAAATTGAGGATTCTAACACTGAACTGCAAATATAATGGCATTTATAGACCTGTGACATCTACAATCTGTCTTTGGTAACAATGCAAGACAGTAAGAGCTTAAGATACATATATACTGCCATCTCTGCTTTTAATTCAAACCCATGGTTTTTAAAGGCAAAGTTAATGAATGGGACTCTTGGGATTTCAACTGAGAACATCAAACATATACGGTCCCCTAAAAGGAGAGCCTGTATGCACATGTGAAGGGAACAAAGAGATTTTTCTGGGCAAAATACCTCAAAATAGTTTTCAAAGGAAATTTGAGAGAAACAGATAAACAAAAAGCCTATGTCCTTCCTAACCCAGATGTGCACTGGAATGATGGGAGATTTGCCGAAAGTTAGTAACCCTTTGGTGACTTAGTGTGGCCTGAGTCATGGTCCCCTATGCCTACCTATCACCTCCAGCAGTTGGCAGTTTTTGTTTCTCCTGTATACCATGAAAATACAATCCTTTCATGTATGTGAGATTGTGGAAAACCTTGGAAAGCATTAGTCAAAGAATGAGGCATGCCATACAAAATTCTCAATGGCCTGAATCCATACACAACATTTGCAAACTTTTACATTTTTGCCCAAAGTGAATAATTCTTGTTACTGTTATTGTCTGGATTTCCTTTTTACTAAAATCTCCTTTTCTTCCATTTTCTTTTTTAAAAATAATTTATCTTTATTTTATGTACATTCGCATTCTGCCTGCATGTGTGTCTATCTGACATCTGAGGATGTCAGATCCCTGGAACAGGAGGTACAGACAGTTGTTAGCTGCCAGGTGGATGCTGAGAATTGAACTCAGGTCCTCTGGAAGAGCAGCTAGTGCTCTTAACCACTGAGCCATCTCTCCAGCCCCCTTCCATTTTCAAGAATGATCTATTCACAAGGCCAGCATTAACTACCACTAGAACCATGAGACAAAAGCGAGTGCCAGGATAGTGGGGTATTGCGGTGACAGACCTGACCATGTGGTTTTGGGGAAGAATGTGAAAGGCTTTGGAATGAATGGAAGATAAAAATGTTGAGGGCAGTAGTGTGGCTTGTGAAGCTTCAGAGGGAAACAAAGACTCTACTGGATCATTTGTGAAGAATCTGTGGTGTCTGGTCAGCTGGACTTGAAGAAACATGTGTGATTAACAAGAGGCCTGAACCTCTTGTTAATCTTCAAAGGTTTTAGCAAACCTTTGCTTTGCTGGGACAGTGGATGCTGGTCAGCTGGGGCTGAGAGATAAGCTGTGATTAGAAATAGGCCAGCATCACTGAGGTGAAATCTTCTGGGAAGTGTTTCCTCAGGGTCAACACACAGCAGATGTGTTCCAGGAGTGACCAAGTCTGTACCTTGGGCTGGCAGCCAAAGTTGGTAGTGTAAGAGTCATCCAAGTGGTGTCAGTTTGATGGCCTGATGGGGTCATGGAAGGCAGCTGAGGCCTGGCACTGTGTGGTGGAGCTGGAGTCCTTTTAGAGAGCCCAGGAGAGGCTACTGGTGAAAGTGAAGCCTTGTTCCACCAAAGGGCACCAGGAGCTTTGGAGATGCCAGTGTCACGGGATGACCAGTAAGAACAGCAGTGCAGTAGAGTCAACCTGAGCTTACAAGACAAACTGTGTGTGCTGCAAAGGGCGGAGCTGGAGAAGGGACCTGAGCCCTGCAGGGGAGCCCAGAAGACTTTCAGTGAATCCCAGATAACTAGACATTGAGTTATCTTCAGAGTTTGGTTTTGCTTTATGCAGATCATGACTGTGCCCTGGCTCTGTCCACTTAAAGTAGGAAAATATTTAATTCATTTTTTATTTAACAAGAGCCCACAGTTGGGAGGCTTTGAATTTTAAAGATACTGAGTTCTAAGGTGTTTAAAGTTTTAGAGACTGTGAGACTTTTAAACTCTGGAATATTTATATTGTTGAAATTAATGTGTGATCTTGGCGAGAACAAAAAAGAAAAGGTTATGGCTTAACAGTGGTGTCTTTGTGTGTGAGATGATAGGGGATCGATTGTGCTGGCTGGTTTTATGTCACCTTGACACAGCTAGGACATACCTCCATAGATCCAGCTATGAGGTACATTCTTAATTTGTGATTAATGGGAGAGGGCCCCAGCCCATTGTGGGTCAAGCAGCCATCCCTGGACTGGTGCTCCTGGATTCTATTAGAAAGCAGGCTGAGCAAGCCATGAGGCTTAAGCTAATAAGCAATACTTTCCCACAGCCTTTGCATCAATTCCTGCCTCCAGGTTCTCGCCCTGTCCTGGACTCTCCTCAATGATGACTGTTATCTGGAAATGTAAGCTGAAATAAACCCTTTCCTCTCCAGGTTGCTTTGCTCATGATGTTTCAATACAGCAATAGTAGCTCTACTTAGAGGACAACAATCAGTAAAGAAGAGAAGGTCACCAGCACAACACCCCAAAGGAGAGACAAAGTGGAAAATGGAAGCTACTACCTGTACAAGTACGGTTGGTGGCCAAAATGGTGACTTTTCCAGTGATGGTAGCTAACACAATAATAGTAACAGTCACACTATCAGAGCCAGCTGTCACTAGACAATATCACAACACCATAGGATCTGATCAGTATTATATGATGCTTTCATAGCAAGGAAGGATAAAAGACAATGATGAGACTGTCTGACTTTGAGTGCCACTCATCAAGAAGTGGCTCATGGGTTATCCTAGGGACCACAACACAAAAAATAGTCACCTACCTTAACTTCTCAAATGCTTTCAATGTCATAGTTAGAGAGAAAGAGAAAAAGAGAGAGAGAGAGAGAGAGAGAGAGAGAGAGAGAGAGAGAGAGACTGACTCATGACCAAACATCCAAATGAGAAAGATAATTAATTAATGCAGAAAGAGAAAAATAAAGGCCTTGCATAGATCTTGAAAACAAACAAAAAACCGCATCAACAACAAAAATTAAAAAAAAAAAACCCTAAGAACAGATAAATGGGCAAAAGCAGAAAAAACATAAAAAAGAATACTTTTCATCCTGGAAGGAGTTAATTAAGAGAAATTTGGAGTTTGAAGATAGCATGCACCTCAAGTCTCCAGATCTAAACAGATTACATACTGAGATAGCAAAGCTAGGTGTGATCATGAAACAACCCTGAGCAATGTTATAAAAGCATTGAGAACAGAACTGTTACCAAAAGATGGGTGAGAAGTTAAAGTCACCATGGACTTAAAATTTCAGATTATGATGAGCCACTACAGGTCCACCACACACAAGTCTGAAGAATCCATAATCCTTTTAGAGTGACTTGCTAGTTTCTGAGTCCATTTGGAAAGTGCAATGGTATAAGATCATTTCAGGAAAATGTTTGACAAGCCTTCTGCTGTGTCTTTGGCTAAGAATAAAACAAAAGGGAGAAAAAAGGTAAACTGAAGGCAGCAGTTATAACCTAACATCTGCCGGGACTGGAAATGTGTGGAGCTATGCCAACAAAGAACAAGTTACCTTCTCTATGGTTTTCAACCAACCCTGGGTCTCAGGGCACTTTACACACAACTCTATTATAGCAATTATCACACCACATAATAGTTAGGTAATTGCATGTCTATTATTCCCCATGGCCTGTGAGCTTCCCGAAGGAATGATTACATTCTAGCCATCTCATTGCCACAGGGAGCACAAGCCGAGCAGCGCAGAGTAGACACTTTGATACATTTATATGTTTTAATTAAACAAAAACTTTGAAGGCACCACATTCATATTTATAAATGGCCCAAAGCTGAAAGAAATTGCCAATACGCTGATAAAATAAAAAAAAAAAGATCTATGCCAAGCTGCAACAACAAGGCAGTGCTTACACAATGACACTGAATAGAATATAAGTAATGTCTACTATTTGAAATCCATTGGAGAACAGAAAGAGGAAAGACCTGACCAATAGCAGCTGGTTGTTTTGAAGCATGCCCAATGAAGCCCATGGGAACCCAGGTCATGGACGGCTGGTACTAAGAGAGACAGCACTGGCAGCTGAAGGTACCAGCACCTTACGAGACTCCACACAGCACTGCATTCCAAGTTCTTCAAACAGACTCAGTTAAAACTGTCATGTGAAATATAGTTAAAGAAATAGGAGATGTTTAGGTTTGAAAAAAGTCATTCAGAATGGATAACAGCAAGATGAATAAGTCGTTAAGATAGTATCTAAAGACAATGGATTTGTCAGCATGGTTCTGTAGGTGCACCTGTGTCTATTTTGTGCATGGGCACCATGTGAAACCACATACACACACACACACACACACACACACACACACACACACACACACACACACACACACACACACACAGAGAGAGAGAGAGTTTCCAGGGCTCTTACCTCTTTATCATGCCAGTCTTCAATTTTGATAATATACCACTAAGTCAGGGATTTCAAAACAGTTTTTTTTTTTTTAATTTGTTTAACAAGTTTGAGTGACAGCTAATTTAACTGATGCACAGGCAATGATGAGTGCTGGCTTACTGGCTTGTTCTTCGTGGTTTTCTCAGCCTACAGGACTACAACGCAGGAGTACCAATGCCCACAGCAAACTGGACCCTCCTGCACTGCATCAATCATCAATCAGGACAACGTGCCTCAGGCTTTGCTACAGGTCAGTCTAGAGGGGCAATTTTCTCAACTGAGATTCCCTTTTCCAAAAGGATTCTAACTTGTATAACGTTGGCATAAAAGCAGCTAACACAAGTCTAAAAAGGTATCTAAGCGATCGAGGATGAACTTCTATACTCTACAGAAATGCCCCCGTTCTTCTGCACAGATCCCTGGGCTAGCTTGGTGTTCTTTTTAGCATGTTCACCCACAAACCTGAATGTACGTGTGTGTGCACATGTGTGCATACACACAAACACTAAGAAATGATAAACTATATTTCATATGGCATTTAACCACTTGTGTGACAAGAGATGTCCATCTCCAAGCTTAGGATGAATTCAAACAATGTGCGGAATTCACAAATGACTTGGGTTCAGGAAAATATAAGCAAGTCCGTGCATCCTGCCTAGATGTAAAACATCATCTGTTTCTGTGACAAACAACTCAGTGACATTAATCACATGCTCCCAACAGCAACAACCCACATGCAAGTTCAAATCATGAAACAGCATCACAGTGTCAAGATGCACACAAACTGATCTTTTAACAGACTGTGAGGGAGGAAAAAAAGCATATATTAAAAAAGAATCTGGAGTAAGTGTTACACAATGGAAACATCTGAGGGAGCGTGAGCACTGGGCAGACAGGAACCAGGGTTTTAAAGTGCACAGGAATTAAAAGTTAAACACAACTCACAGCCTGCTCTAAAATAACGAATACATCATAAAAGAATATTTCTTTTTATAGCCACAGGGCCGAGAATCTTGCTGTTTATATCTATCCCAGCATACACATCCACAGCACTGCCAGGACTGTCCCCTCTGACTTAGTTGGGAAGCTGGACAGGAGGACTGTCTGGGTTTCTTTCAGTGCAGCTCAGTTTTGTGTCCAGCACTGGCCCAAGAATCAGCTCTTCAGTCTTCAGCCGCTACACACTGCCTGCCAGTTGCACAGGTCCAAGCATTTCCATTCCAGCTACAGATATTAAAATGTTTTGTTGTTTTAAAACTTGATTTAGAACTGCTGAAGGTAGCTTTTGTCACTTCAAGCTCTCTCAGGTCAGCAAGCTCCAGGAACATTTGAACTGTACATAGCACCCACTGAATATTAAAAAGAGGGATGGGGCCAGGGAACCTTGAGGCGACAGGCTCTGGATGAGCCATGTAAAGCACTTTCCAGTCCCAAAGAAAGTTTTACATGGTCTGCATGTGGGCCAAATGATGCACATGGTGGCCCTGGGCTTGCTCCCTGGATCCTTCCTTGGTGACCTGCCCCACTGCACTCCCTGACAAAAATCTCATGGCCTTTTTCAAGAAGGGACAGTTCCTGCCTCTCAGAGGATTCACTCTGTACTTGCCAGCGCTCCCCTTTTTGGGAGCACAATCCAGCAAGCTGTGAAGTATTTTCAGTTTTCATTGGCTCCTTCTGTAAAATGATGACCTGGTTCTTCTCTTTCTGAGAAAAAGCCACAAGAAAAACGAGGAAGACAGAACCCACTGAAAACCACAAAAAGTGTTACGGGCTACGATGTCACCATGGCAGCTTTCTAACCGGTAAAAATAGTAAGCCAGAGGTACTGATCATAGCATGGGACATAAAGGAATAGAGAGAAAGTAAACGTTTGCCTCAGAGTTCCCAGAGTCAAGAACTCATGTACTATTGGCTCCCTTTCCTGTTCAGAGACACACCGACACACTGTCTGAGATGACAGACAGCGTAAGAGTTCACCACAGCCTAAAGAGACTTTCTCCAAAGAACTTGAGTGTGAAGTCAAGGTTTTCTATAAGAGCTCTAAATGTTGGGATTCAGGAAATTTTTGTTTTTTTAATTCAGTAAACTTGACTAGTAAGAACATTAGGAAATCATAGAAGCAGAACATTGCAGTGACTAGTATTTATATAAGATGATTTCTCCTCCTCCTCCTCCTCCTCCTCCTCCTCCTCCTCCTCCTCCATCCCTCCCCCTTCTACTCCTTTAAACATAGTCTGACTAGCCTAGAATTTGCTATGTAGACCAGACTGATCATAAACTTACAGAGATCCAACTGCCTCTGACCCCTGAATACAGGAACTAAAGGCTTGAACTAGCCTAAACAAGACAGTCTTAAAATCAATTCATCTGTCAGATGATGATAAAATAAAATACATATGAAAAATGTATAAATCAAATACAAAATATACTAGAACATCAAAATAAAATTTGAAATAATGTTTTATAAAAGTCAACAATTATTTTGTAATATTGTAAATTATCTAGCAAAACCTACCACATAGTTTACTTGTATTATATAGATTTTCTGTAAACTGATAACAATTTTAAAACTAGATCTCAGTAATATTTCAGAAGGTATAGAGACTAGATTGGACCAATTGTTTCCCCAAACACAGTACCCACAGGTGATAATGATGGTGAGATCCCAGTGGTATCAACGCCTATTAACCTAAATTCCTTTAATTATAATGGTATTTATTTTAACAATATACAACTGGACAGTCAAGGATGTTAATTTTGAATTCCCAGAGTTTCAGTTGTAAAGAAAATGACTGAATAAAGTGTCATTCATAGTAAAAAAAACCCAAAAAACCAAAAAAACAATATACAACTAGATAAGCCATTAGAATCTTTAAATTTGGGGAGCACTCAATGCTTCCTACGTAAGGCAATACAGAACAGGATTTTCTTTTACCTATTGAGTAAAAAATCGTAATATACCTTTGTTTTAAGATGTAGTTTCTTTATTAAATAATGCGTAATATAATAGAAAAAGAATATGGCCATTGATTTTTGACAAATGCCTTGGTAGATAAAATCCAAGTTCACAGATTATTGCTTCCCATAAGTATTTTCTCAACTGCCTTAGGGCATGATAAACAGTCCAGTTCAGAGAGGGGTACAAATAAACTAAAATAAGAAACCCTTGAATCATTCATCATACTATGTATAAAATCTCTTTATATTATATATATAATATAATTATAAAATTAGAATGAAGGAATCCAGGTGGAGGGGCAACAATAGTTCTTCGGTGTTTTCCTTCTTTTCTCCAGGGATCAGCAGGAAAACATACCTAGCGGCCAGAAAGAGAAAGAAAGTAAAGGCTGGGCAGTTTCAGCCAAGAGGGAAGGTATATGCTCCTTTCGTTCTGTAAGTAATGGGACAAAGCAGCATGCTCTGACTCCCAATAAGAGATCAAAAGTTTACTATCAAAAGCACCATACATAAGGAGGTCCAAAGCTCAAAGCACAGAATCATCAACTACCTGCAACAGGACAAAAGGTGGCCTGGAACTCTAAGCAGAGCCAGAGAGCACGGTTCAGCATGCTTGGCTTCAAACATGAGCATGATAGCAGCTACTACATAGAGAAGGAAGTCCTTCTACCTGAAGTCTGGCATTTGCTATGCACATTACTTGGCTACTAATATGACTGGACTTGGATCTTTCCTCCCAGCTTGAATGCCTACATACACTCCTGGATTCTTTCATGGACTGAAAGAAACTCAAAGCAAATGCACCAGCACAAAGCTCTTGAGTCCAGTACCATTTTGTTGTTCGTTCATTTTATTTCTGCTATGCTATGACAAAGATCCCCCAGTGAAAGTTAAACCAAATCGATGATACTAACACATATGCAATAAACTCACTGTATGTGTGTGTGTTGGGGGTATGTGTGTGTGAGTTTTTTGATGGAACTATAAGGAAACAGCTGTGTTTACATCAATTTGGGACCAGAGAATGACTACATTTCAACTCTGAACTGTCAAAAGCTGCCAGCCACCCTTTTTGCTGAGTTGGATGTTTTCCAATACTCATGGTCCAAGCCTCTTGCCACTTTTTCATGGATACACACAGAATGAAAAAATGACTAGAAAATTTTAGGTCTGTTCAAAAGTATGTCTAAATCCTTTAGATGTTTTGTATACTTCTATATTTAAGACATAATCACCTTGGCTTTTAATACCACTACTATGTAAATAAATTTTCATTTATTCAAATTTAAATTACTTGGACAATAACTTAAATATTTGCCAAGATAGACTACTATAGACAAAAAGAGTAACAGCATCTAAGGTAAGACTTCTGGAAAATGTTACCCTATCCATTTCAGACAGCCGTAACCTCCATCTTTCTGTAACTAAAGGCCCAAGAAAGATACCCCTGCATGTTTAGCTTTCTGCATTCTAGCCATCTTAACTGTCACAGTCAACCTAATTAATAAAAGTTGAATGACTGTCTAAGTCTACTTAGAAAGAAAATGGAGGGGGCCATGGAGAAAAATAACCTGAAACAAAATAAGGTTAGGACTCTGCCTCTAGCCCCTAAACTGTACACTTATTAATAATATATTCACCCCCCACCACTGCTCTGCAAACAGCCACCAGCAATTGATTAAGACCAACCCAATGAGATGAACTGAAGTAGCAAGGGATAATAAACACCCAAAAGTGGTATTTCACACACACAAACACACATGCATACAAAATGGTTTACAAAACTAATTACTTTCCTTGTTTTAGAAGCAGAAACTCTTAAATGTAAATTTTTCACCTCTTAATGCTATTTTCTCACTACTTTCTCTGAAACTTACATCCTACCAGTGGCAGAATCATTCAAACAGCTTTTGTAACATCAAGGTTGAAAGAGAACACTGCATCAATACGGTTTTGAGTACAACCATAGTATAAACCACAACTGGGCCACGCTGAGAAATTTCTCACTCTTTATATAATGAATCTGCCATGCATATTTCTTTTCTTTAATTACATGCTGCTGCACACGGACAGATTAATTCTCGTTTCTTTTATTAGCAATGGAATTTTAAAACACTGCATATTAAATCAACAACCCGAAAACATCTTCATCGTACACTCTAAGTTCTTAATATGCAGCCCTAATGATTCAGTTGTATATGATTATCTAGCAATTGCTATAGTTTTTTTCCCAGTCTTTTCTTTGACATATCTATTTTAATTGGAAATTAATGGGGAGATCCCACCAGAAACATATGTCCAATGATTTTCAACCTGAGATAATTGAAACCATTTTTATTTTCAGGGCACAGCAAGTTTTTCAGAGTTTTATGTGGTATGACTGACAACAAAATGTAAAATTTTCAGTTTTGTGTCATGTGTGTATTCATGTGACACCATTTCCTAAATCCAGACAATAAATATGTCTATCACCTCAAAATGATATCACCTTTGATGACCTCCTTAGACCTCTGCCACTTCTATCCTTGTCTTTGATATCTCTATCCATATATCTATACATATATATAAATTATATATATACAAATTTAGCATACAAATTTACCCTATATATTAATACTAGTTCATTCTGTCTACACTCTTTTGCTAGATTTAATTATTTTTGAGATCCATCTATATTGTTGCAGGTAAAAATGGCTTACTTATTTTACCAAATAGTATTCTATCATATAGTAATTTTTCTGTCCACTGATGTGTTTCCAGTTTTATGGTATAACAAATGAAGTTACTATGAACATTTACATGCAAGACTTTGTTTAAAGAAATGACTTTTGTGGGGGCTGGAGAGATGGCTCAGAGGTTAAGAGCACTGACTGTTCTTCCAGAGGCCCTGAGTTCAATTCCCAGCAACCACATGGTGGCTCACAACCATCTATGATGACATCTGGTACCCTCTTCTGTATACTGTATACATAATAAATAAAAAAATCTTTAAAAAATGATTTTTGTGCTTTACATTCATCTGAGGCCTATTATTGCTTCCCCTCACCTCCATTTTCTTCATTCTTAGAACACTGTGATTACATAGAATGGATATGTCTTGCCTTTTTAGGAGCTACAGAAGTCACAGTATTTCACACTTCTATTAGGAATGTAAGAGAAGTACCAGTTCTGAACCTCACTATCAGGTTATTTTAACTTTAAGCAGATAATGCCACAGTTGCAGTGCTTTAAACATGTATCTACATCACTAGATGCTAGCCATTTTTGTAAGGGAATGTATAGGTAGAGTGTACGCATCCCTGCATATACTCTTAAATGATATTTTAGTATTTAATTTTACTTGTTATTTTTACATTTAGATCCAAGTCCTTTACAAGGACTTAAAATTAATGCTTTTTCTTTAGTTACAGCTGGTCTTTTGTTCTCTTTCAAAGTCAGAAGTCTTTAAACATAAGGAAGACTCTAATAAATCTTATCCCAACCCAGAGTCACAAAGATTTGTTTTCTAGTGGGTTTTATGGGGTTTTTTGAATTTGAAATTGAATAGTGAAGCAATATAGATTTAAATTTTGTCCATTGTACAAGGTTAGAGTACTTTGAAAATTGGTTTTGTCTGTTTTGTCCTTGTCTAATTTGCTTTTAATAGATTTCAGTTAGAAAGCATAAGTATGATAATTAGTATAAAATTATGTATATTTCAAAAGAACATGTGAAATACACAGGTAACAGTACCAGAAATCACATATAAACCCCCTTCCTTTCGCAGCCATCACTGAACTGGCAGCCACCAAAATGAATGGTCTGTACCCATCCCAAAGGTTTTCTGAATAAACCACAAAGACCAGAAGATTGGCAAAGTGAAGAATATGTCAGGTAGAAATATGTCAGCTATACTAGATGGGCGAAGCAAGATAAGGCTAATGGTACAGCTGTCCTTGTGGGCATCCACCTCAGAAAGGCAGCTAGCTGAAGCTGGACAAAGACCACCAGACAGACAGACAGACAGACAGACAGACAGACAGACAGACAGACAGATAGACAGAATAGAAGAATCCTGGGAAAGAAAACCAAGTTTTGACAAACAGGAAAGGAAAAGGCCAATACAAGGAAGAAATGATTAAGAAGATGCAGGAGCAGAGAAACCTCATACAAAATGTTCAGTAACGACTGCCCAAGTCAAATAGGTAAAAATACATAATTATCAATTAAACCAAGTCTATTAACTTGCTATTCAAATCCTTTGGTGTTTTTTATTTGTGACTGGTTGTCTTTGGAAGGAACCAGGCAAAATTCCTCTCCTAATTAGAAATCTATTTGTTCTTTTTTTACATTCCTTGGTTTTGGCTTTCAAAACTAAGTAGCTGAGTATTTTAAAAGTTTGTGATTATTTAGCTGTCTTAGTGTAGTGGAATGAAATAATTTTCATCTACTCAGTAACTTCTGTTCTAGTTCATCCGAATTAACATTACTTTTAGTATATTTTGTTCAATGGCATTTTTAGGATAACATTTAGACACTTTTATTTTTAATCTTATCACCTATCTTGTTGAACTGTCTTATAAATAAGTGTTATTTTGGGGCTGGAGAGATGGCTCAGTGGTTCAGAACACTGACTGTTCTTCCAGAGGACCTGAGTTTGATTCCCATCATCCACATGGCAGCTAACAACTGTCTGTGATTCCAAGATCTGACACCTTTACACAGTTATACATGCAGGCAAAAGAGCAATTCACATAAAACAAAAAAATAAATATTTTAAAAAGTGTTAGGTTATTTTTATGGTATCTTAAAATAAATTTAAGCTATTTAAATATAAGAGAATATATTTATTTCTGCATATACATATATGCACACTATCATAGCTTTAGCTGGTTTTCTTTCATGAATTTTTTTCCTGAATTTATCATGTTTTCTTTATATTTCCTCTCTTAAAATTTTGATTCTTAGGAGCTGAAGAGCAGGCTTGGTGGGTAAGAGCACTTGATGCTCTTGCAGAGAAGTCAGGGTTGATTCCTAGAACCCAGATGGTGGGTCACAAGCATCAGTAATTCCAGTTCCAGATGATCTGATGCCCTCTGACTTCCACAGACAACATGAATGCACATGGTGCATAAATATTCATGTAGAAAAAAAACCACTTATATACATAAAGTAAACCTAATAAAAATACTTCTAAAAAAATCTCTTCTTTAAAAAAAGTTTTCATGAGGAAAAAAAAGTTTATTTGATTCTAGGAGAATTCTGTCCATTGTGTAAGTTTATTACATGCATTGAACAGCCTTTTGAACTGTTTGAAAATCCATTTATAAATATGTCACCTAATTTTTAACATTGCCATGTATATCCTTGGGTAAACGTCAAATTTTCTTTTGTTAATTATAGTCTGTATTCCATGTAAGAATATAATAAGACACGTAGACACACACCACATACATGCACTATGTGTGTGTGTGTCCCTGGTTCTAAGAACACAAATCTGGATATTCATTTGTATGCATCCCTCTTCTGCTGCTCTTCCCCATAGCTCTTTTTCCTCTTCAGACCTTCAAAGTGTCCCCTTTTGTGTGGCATTCTGCAGGAATTCTCTAGCTTAATCTTTAGTTCCAGTAATTTACATGGAAGTTGTGCCAACATTTTCATTTAAAAATTTAAACTTCTACACTTTGTGGTTCATTCTTTCTCATGAGTGCAAACCCTTTCTGTAGCTCTCTGAATGTCTTCTGATCACTCTATCATCTCCAGGCCCTTGATAATCCTTTTTCCATTTTTGGTTGGGTATCTGTCCTTTATGGTGTTGACTTTGTTCATGTTGTGGTGTATGGTGTGTCATAATTACATGCTCATCTTTGTTGGAGAATTTCTGTCTGCCAGCTCTTTCGTCTACCATTGTCTGTTTTCAGTGATTAATGGGGACAGACAAGTGGCTTGTCTCCTGTGTGTGTGGGCTTTCTAACCCACCTGGCAGTCAGAATATACTGAGACACTGCCCTACCTTTCTGGGTCTAGCACCCACATTCAAGCATTTAGTTTGTGGGTAAACACAGCTGCTATCAACCACTTACTGCAAGGAGAAAAGAAAAATAAAGGCACAGCTCCAAATGTGGAATTCCAATTAATAACTCCGATGAATTCTTTGATTAATAATCCTGATGAATTCCACTACTATTTCATGTTTCCATTGTCTGTAGCTTAAGCTTTGTCTTGTGTTCCTTTCTTTGTCATAAATTTAAATCCATCCTGGTTATAAATTTCGTTTGCCACTGTTAGGTAGTGCGCAAACACACACACCTTGTGTTTGGGACAGGAAGGGGAAAAACCCCCTCAGATTTTCAATTTTTAGTTATGTAAATTACTTAAATATGTGTATTAAAATTCATAGCTAACTTTATATAACAAAACTGTTCACACTCTTAACTCTCAGAAGGACAGCCAAAATATTTGTAACTTCAAGATTTAAATGACCACACATCTCCAATACAGTATGTTTATAATACTTTTGGACCTCGGGAAGTTAAAAATCAGTAAGTATATGATGCCACCATCTGTTTTATTAAGCAATGGATATGTCAGAGCCTCAATTTAGCTTGGTGAGTGCATTATCATTAAAAGCATATTATTTCTTCTTCAGTTGCCAAGTTGTCAATACAATTATAAGAACCTATGGAAGTCTGTGTGTTACATAATCATTATGGGCAATGCCTCTCTTCCAAGAAAACAAGGGAAGAAATAAGCTGAAGGATGATTGTATGCATGTGTACACATGTACAAACAGAAATCTGTGCAGCAGGAATTGTATTCTTCCATTAACATGAATTAAATACTAACAAAAGGCCTATCATTTCTCTAGTATTTTGACTGATAATTTAACAAAGTACCCTCTACCTCAAAACTGCTGATATTCTTACAATGTGTTTTTCAATGCTTTAAAAGTATCCTATTTTATCCCATCCATAAAGCAAACTGATTGTTCCCTCCATAACTTTGCTCCTGTATGTTCTGGTCTGCATTCTTCTTTCTGAAATCTCCTCTGTTGCATCTTAACCTACACTTTATCCTGTTCTCATCCCAGTTATCAGATATAACGTATGAAGCATATGTGTGTGTCTCCTACTCACACAACACGAAAATATATAATTACCTATATATCTACCATAACTAAAGAAAAAACAAGTAAGTGAGATTGAGATAGAAGGATTAGCACTCAGTGCTGTACAAGTTCCACAGTAGCTCAGTGTGGCCTCTAAACTTACAACAGGCAGGCAAGACAGGCACTATGAGTTCCGAGGTCAAATGCAAGAGTCATGTTAGACTCCAACAGGAGAGCAGCTGTCAGCATGGAAAAGAAAACTGCTTTGGAAAAGCTAAGGGCCTTGCCCAATGTCCCATGGTTTGTTTTGTTGGAGAAAAGGGCTGGTCACCTGACTTGAAGTACTATTGCTGCAACAGGACACTGAAACCAAATACACAACGAAAATTGGTTGTTATTCTGGTAACTCCTGGGAGAAACCCTAATACCTACTCCCCTGTGAGAGACAAAGAAGCTAAGCTGAGAACACAAGACAAATGTTCCAAGATGACGGTTGGTAGAGCCGCAAGTGTGGAAAGGCCCATTCCTCCCAAAGTAGGAAACAGTGCAACCTTTAGGAGCACAAGAGAACTCTGTTCCAGAGGTCAAAAGGGCAGGAAACAAGTTTCTAGAATAATCTTTATGTATACAGTCTTAGAAATGGACTATTCGGTACTACATTGGACTATGACCAAAAAGATAGATTTTTAAAATTTCCTAGGGCACTCCTCCAGGAGAAAAGAAAAATTAAGGTCAGGTCTACATGAGCCAGTAATAGACTTCTGGGCCTCTAGATTCATTTATTTGGCTCTGCTGACTGTTTGGCTCAGCATTCCCTTAGCAAGTGTAAAAAACGCTCGAACACCACCACCCTGGGATCCTGTTCAACCGATTCAGATAGCTGTGGCCTTTTAACTCTCATCCAAGTGACTTGGCTTTATACCAACATCATTTCCCCTAGTATAGCCTAAGCTTAAGTGATAGAGTACATGGCCCAGGGAGCCAGGAGTCAACTGGCTATTCCTGGTCAAAAAAGACCTGGTTATTTTCTTAGCTAAGGAAACAGTGCTCTATCAAGAAGCTTCAATCATTCCATACCACATATTATAGTAGACCCACAACCATGAGCAGAGAGTTAGTGAGGACGCTGCTGTCCACTCTTAAAGCATCTTTCCCGGGGACCTTTAGACAATTTAATTTCTGTCTTCCAGCCCAATCCCTTGGGAAATAAACTTGGGGTGATTTATTGAAGCTTGCATTTTACAGATATCAAAACACAGCAGGAGGCTCAGACATAAGTGGCCGGGTATCTTGAGAGAACACTCCTCACTAAGCGACATTTCTTCTTTACAATTCTGTAACAGATGTAGAACATTCCTATTTTTCTTGGGTATAGCTGCCTATGGTCTCCTTAATTGAATGGTTCCACAGTATCCTATGGACATGGTCCTACCCAGGCCTTCTTCTTTGCTATCACCTTCTTTTGTCTTGGACACAGTTTCTTGTCCCTTTTGCCCACACACCCATTTCTGCAGATGTCTAGAACACTTTCAAATGGCATGCCATTCTGACACAAGCAAGAAATTCTAGTTGCCCACCTGTCTCTTGGGCCACAACAACCTCTACACATCTACTTGATGATATTCTTTCTCCTTCAAGTGCAAAGTCAACTCTGGCTCCACTGTCTTACTCTTCCTCTAGACTCTTCACCCTAAGAGTTAGAAATTATGGTATTTATAAGCATGCCCCAGGCCTCCCCCATCTCTCATAAGATGTGCAGCAGGGTCACAGAAACAATGCATAATAAACATAGAGAAGAAAGTGTGCAGGTAAAAATGAAAGAGCCACACTTCCCTCTAATGTCACTATCAGCAAAGGGAAACAAATAAGAAAATTTTTCTTGTTTATTTATTTATTTTTGGTGAAGGACATCAAATAGCCTGGATACAAAGGCAGAAAGGAAAAGAAACAGGCAGCTGTGTTTCCTGGGTTGCCTGTCAAGAAGTTTGCCCTGGACAGTTTCTGAAGAAGTTAACAAATGCAAATAAGCTGGACAGATAAACAGCACCCTGAGCTAGCTAGTTGGATAGCAAACAGCACCTTTCCCTGTGAGGAGGCAGTTCCTGCAGGCAAACAAGGAAAGGGACATAGTCAACATCTGTTTCCTATAACAGCTGGCTGCTGAAAGATGCAGCCTTTAAAAAAAAAAAAAAAAAAAAAAAAAAATGGCTGAGCTGACAATCCTCAAAAATCCTTCAGTCCCAACTTCATGGAATAAGAAGCTGGTGACTACATCCAACTTGTATTTCCCACAGCTCCTTGCTGCCTGCTTGTCTATACTGGGTGGGGGGAACCAAAAAAATAAAAAAAAACCTTCATTGATTCCTTTTTTCATTTGATTGACAGCTCTCAGCCATGATTAGTGAATGCAGTGTAAGAGACAGCTAGCTGCCTGTCAGCTTTCCTCTGCCTTTCTGAATGTCATCTGTGGAGACAAGACTGCCGGCCGGAGAGGGTACTGTGTGAGGAGGATGGTCGGAGAAGGATAGAAACACAATTCAGACAAAATTGGCTACAATATTAGAGGAGAAAAGAATCTTCTGGCAAAATCATTCATGGTTCCAGAATTCAGTTAGGGAATATTATTGTATCGGGGTCTTTATCAAGAAATTATTTAATAAAATCCAAGCTTGCTAAGAAATCAAATTTTTACCTCTGAATTCTAACAATTCCTACATGAAATTTCCAAACTGGGAAAAGATCATCCATGAATGTACAAGATGATGTAGACTTAAGAACTGCAAATTTCTGAAATGAAAAACTATCAGAGCTGTGACGTCACCGCAGCTTAACTGAGGACGGATGCTTCGCTTACCTGGGTAACGCGTTCGAATTACATGAACCAAACAGAGAACAATTAGGAGGCAAAGACAGGCAAGAGAGTTTCAGGTAAAAAGAGAAGGAAAGCTGGTGAGGTTGGAAGAGAAAAACGAAATGTTGACTATTAGCTCACGTGGAGGACTCAGTCTATAGGAGTGACTGAGAAAAGGAAGAAAACCGGTTCCCTACCTAGTGGGCTTTGGCTTGTACAAGTACATGGTGGGGGGGGGGTGCAGGATGAGGGAGGGAGAGGAAGGGTAGGGTAAGAAAAGCAAAGAGAAGTAAGGATGAAATTTGTTCATTTAAGAGATCATGAAAAAAAAGTTTCATTGAAAGTTGAATTTTTGTTTGCTTTAATTTGTGGGTGGGCCTGGGGGTGGGGTGGGGTTGGGGGTGTAGAACAGTGACAGTATACATTTAATGAACACAAATCTTGCATAACATTAGCTGCAGATGAAGCTAGCATCATCTAATTTATTAGCCCTCACAAGGCGACTTGGTCACTCTTGTGACCACTTTTCACAGACAAGAAAATCCTTCAGAACATCGATGTGCACAGAATCATACACAGTGAGTGAGTTTAGAAACTAGTCACTAAAAAAGAAAACTCACTGAAAGAATAATCTACCTGTCCATCCAGGATCCCTGATAGCTATGCCGTGACAGATTCGGAAAAATGAAAGCAAATCCCAGCACGCAGAGCCTAAGGCAGCAGGCTGTAAGGCCAAAGCCAGACTGGCTGTCAGTGAGACTGCACCTCCAAGAGATAGGCAGGTTAATGAAGGCAAACAGAAAAAGGAGAGTTTTACACTAATTTTGGAAAAAACTCCTGAGTGAAAGAATGCACCAGTAAAAATAACCTCGAAAGAAAACCAAAAACCCATAATGGGGTCAGAGTCAACACTCGCTTTGGCTGGGCAGGATCAGGAAAGCATTAATCCAGCATTTCCTCTAGTCCTGTAGAAACTGATACTTGCTTTTAAGGAAGTAAGGAAGACACAAGGGACCTTGTCTCTCATCTGAATTATACAATACTGTCTTGCTACCTACAGCCACCCTAGCTCCCTAGAAAGGAGCCTGGAGAATAATATGTACTCTGGAAATATTTGCTGAATGACTTAGTTAGAAGAAAAGAAATCTTTGTGGGAAGGTTCTAGCTAGGCTGGACATGGACACAGAAGAAAGACAATGGTGAAATTAGCCACAATACCGAGACACTATCTCATTAACACTTTAGGGTGAAGACAAGGTATTCGTGTTTTGTCAAGAGTAAGTCCTATGAATGTAATCCTCAGAAAAATATCCACACATGTAGACTTTCAGCAGCAGAGATAATAATGATAAAGACAGAAGATGACGTGTGGGAACCCTTTCTCTTGTGCACACACGTGCAAAATGCTCCATATGTCCTGGACACCACATAAACACACATGCATCCATTCACTCACATATAGTTCTCAGAGGGCCCTCATCAAATCCAGCCTCTCACAGTACCGATTCGCCATGACATCTCAGTAAGTGAAAATGACTGAGAGGAGAACAGGCAGGGAGAAACAGAAGAAGGAAGTCTAGAGTGCTGATGGCATATAAAGAGAGGTGTAACCACTCACTTTGTTCCACTGAAAGGACCTGCCACGCCCTTCAAACATGTATGCTTATGATCATAGATTAGTGTTGCTGGCTTCAGTCAGCTTTGGTCAGAGCACTGGACAGCAGTTACTACAGAGACTCATAACTGGTCAAAGCCTCTAAATAGATGGCTATCGGACACTCAGCACTCACTACGGGAGACATTTTATCATCCCATCCAAGGCTCGTGCAAAGGAAGTGAAGTGAATGAGTGCACTACAGAGCCTCTGTGTTGTAGAACACTGTTTTCTGAGCACAAATGATGCTTACATTCATGAATTTAGAGAATCTGTGGCTGCCTGTACCACATGCACTCGTGGATGGAGACTGGTTCCCAAGGCCCAGGCCTCCCTAAGAATCTACTGGCAGTTCATAGCTGCTATGGAAGAAAAGAGATATTTTCTTCAGTGATATAGGCACTGAGATGATGCCAAAGCTCAACTGAACATCTCCTTACAAGGTTCATATAAGTAACCTGAACTCACTGGGTCATAAAAAAGGGGGGGGGGGAAAGGAGGAATAAGAGGAGGAGGTGGAGAAAAAGGCTTTTTTTTTTTTTTTCAACAGAAATAGGAAGGGGCAGGAGAGAAAACAGGGTAACCATTAACAAAATATTTTTATAGATGTATACAAATGTCATGATTAAATCCATTATGATAGACAACTAACATATGCTAATAAACCACAGGCACAGCCAGTGCTGCCTGGCACCAGTGACAGGGAAGGTGCAAAGGTGAATGCAGCTAATGCGCACAGTAAGAACTGATGTGGTCCATCACAGGACAGCCAGGATGGAATGCTGTCTTTCTGTTGTCATTCCTCTGTGACTTTGCTATAACCCCATTCATTTCACTATTCTCCAAGTTTTCATTAAGTTTTTCCAGGTAGATTCAGGTTTACCTCTATCACCACTTAGACTTGTCTCATTCACTGTGGTGGAATGAATGTGTAAACTATGGAAAAATACTATGTAGGAAAAAATTATGTGAATGAGAATCACAAAACAGAAATGAACAACAGCAGTACTACATATCTATATCTATATGTAGATATATATCATATATATGGCATATTCATGTGATGTGGGCTGTCTTTCTGTATGCTGTGAATACCATTCATTAATAAAGGAACTGTTTTGGCCTATGGCAGGCACCTTAGAAGTAGGCAGGAAATCAGAGCATAGATGGGGAAGGAGGATGGACTCAAAAGAGACACCATACAGCCACCTAAGAATCAACATGTAAAGTAACACAAGTAAGCCATGGACCATGCGGGGGAGGGGTGGGGAAATGGGTTGGATTAAGATGCAAGAGCTAGCTAGCAATATGCCTGAGCCATAGGCCAATCAGCATAAAATTAATATAAGCCTTTGTATAATTATTTCAGGCTAGTCAGTCTGGGACTGCAAGTCTGTGGGTCTGGACCACCGTTTCATGTTACATTAATGTATATACAAAGCATGGATCAATTATATGTACAAACATAGATTGTTATTAAGATGACCTGAGGTGACTTTCATTAAACTCAGTTCCATTAACCATTGTTACTTTATTATCTCATGCCATAACTCCTTACTAAATGAAGACAATAGTTCATGCCTTTTTAATTAATTTATTTATTTTTAAATATTTATTTATTATGTATACACTATACAGAAGGGAGCACAAGATGTCATTATAGCTGGTTGTGAGCCACCATGTGGTTGCTGGGAATTGAACTCAGGACCCCTGGAAGAGCAGTCAGTGCTCTTAACCTCTGAGTCATTAAGTCATTTAACTTAAGGTTGGGAAGAAGAATGATTAAAAGCTTTGGAATTTTTTGACAGGGTAGAGGAAGATTCTGCAGGTTGGTGGGGAGGACCAGGGCATGCCAATCCCTGAGGTCACCCAGGATGAAGACAGGCCCTGGGTCTTCCTCATCATCCTTTACTTCCTGCTCTTGGCTCTCATCAACTGCCAACCTTTAGCATCTACCTTCTTGAGTTCCTCCCTCAAATTTAGTGTTTTCCAGACACTGACAAACTGACTGAACTCCAGTGACTCTATCTCTGAGTAACCAAGCACTGGTGAATACAGGTGACCTGCCATCCCACAGCAATCCAACTCTTTCCGCCTGAGGTCAGGAATGCTTGGTCAAGCAGTTTCCAGACAATTTGATTTCACTAAGTTAGGATTCTCCCTAAACGCCCAGCACCTTACATTGAGATGATTCCCTCGATAACTAGAATATACTCTAACAACCAGGAAAGTTGTATCTCTTTATATGTGTTAGCCCAGCTTCTCACATGCTCCTCCCAGAGTCAGATACAACAGAATACCCTACTCCCTAAGTTCAATAAATAAACAAGTGGGTGACCCATTAAAAATCAACCCCTCTGCTGCCTACCTCTGAGGCTGTGAAATGGAGTAAACAAATTGAATACAATGTCTACTTCTTTTTTTCAATGGAAATAAGGCTGCAAAGTTGAGGAAGGAAAAATAATCTATGGTTGGGCCAGAAACTTGTTCTTCCACACTAATGCATGCATAAACCGAAGTATCATGAATCTGGAACTTGTCTACTTCTTCAGTTCCCAGGCTCTGTCCTATACCTATGTTGTTCAACCCCCTAACAGTGAGATGGATTAGAATGTAAAACCAAACCCTGTGGTCCTCTCCACTGTAATGTCTGTATCATCAATTGTCAGGGCACAGTTTTCTTATGAACCTCCCTGAGAAAAACATACTCCTCTCCTACATAACCCTAGTTCTCCAATTTCATTGAAGTCAATTTTAATGACATACAGTCAATGATAACTTCAAGCATTAATTTTTCTTAACTGTTCAGAAACATTCACCATTTCACGCAAATAAACATCTTCTACCTTGCCAATTCACAAGTTTCTTACTTAAAAGTTTTTTCTTAATCTAGCTTAATAATTAAAACCAAGAGAATTTTCAAACCATACTGTTAGATTCTACTGATTTTTATATTAGGCTCTCGCTGCAAAATATCTACAAATAACATCATTAGTGGAAGAGTAGCTAGCAAAAACCAAAAAATGATTAAAATAATCGATTAGGAAGCAGTTGTAGAATGTTTCATAGGAAGTTATTTCCAAGATGTTTATATTTTACTGCTTGCCAGCTTTCTGGCTAAAATCAACATTCATGTTCCTAGAATTTTATTGTCAAATGGTAGCACCAAGCATCTTAAGGGAAACCCATAATTGCTCAATCATACATGCTTCTCAATATCAATGCTGTAAAAATCCTGGTTAGCTTTCACACTGATGGACACCTGGAAAGGCCAGCCAACACTTTATTGCACAATATAAGGAGGCATCAAACACTAATAAGATGGCATAAAGCTGAGTGTTTCCATTTCACAGCACTAAAAATAAGTCAAATTAGAAATGACCTTGACGGAGAAGGAGAAAAAAAACAACAAAGAGCCGGGTAAGGTCACCATCACACAGTGATTAAAAAGACAGAAGAGGACTTTCTATGTCACTAAACTAACCGATATTATACTGAACTCTGGCATTCGGCATTTTCTTGTGCCGTTAAGAGAATTTAGTAGGTTCACTGAATTGACTGATTTCTTTGTTAATCTATTTGCATGGGTTAAGACCCTGACTGACATAAAACACAACCCAAAAAATGCCAGACAGAGAGTGCAATGAAAGACTGACTGATGTATGCTTTGGGGTACAGCCTATCCAATAAATGTGCCTGGACAGCAAAGAACCCATTGGCAAAGATTTATTATCGGAACAAATAGATTCTAAAAAGGCTGAATACAATCAAACCTGCAGTAGAAATTCACACTTAAATACAATTTTTTTTTGCCTAATGTAAATTTTTTATATACTTTTAAGACTCTTTTGTAAGTTTTCTTTTCAGATAATTAACAAGTAAAAGCAATGATATAGGATAGCAGTTGCCATTAGACTGTAGTCCTTTGTTTCACAGAAAAGAAAGAAAAGTTTATATTATTTATAACTCTGAGATAACTGCTAATCCATATATAAAGGGACAAAAATATTACTATCAAATATATTATTAAGAAAAAAGTAAAAATCAATCACCTAGAGTGAATGGTCACATTTTCATTACATGTAATACATGAATAGCAAACTTGTAAAGTCAAGGGCAGATGTAGAGAAGATTGTAAAAGTTGTACCTCCAAGTTCTTTTACATTCAAGATGGCATTCTGGAATGGCACTGCCTTTATACTAAAACCTAAAATTAGAAAACAGAAAGAGAAGAATTAGCAACTCGACTTTTCCAGTGAAACACTTAAGATGGTCAGATTCTGTGCTTGTAGAAAACTAAAGCTTGTTCTCCATAGCTCGTATTTATACCAGAAGCACCATTTCCAAGATAAAATGGCCTTATATTATCTTCCCCTATTCTGAAACATCACTGAACATTAAAGCCAAATATAACACTATTCTTGTCTCTTCAAAACACTGTCCTACTCTTTAGCATAAAACAATTCTGCAAATTTTTTAGCATTTATAAGAGAGACACAAAAAAATGAATAACTTCAAAGAAAAAATATTGAATCCACTAGAGCCCATGGATCTAATTAATATATTGTACTTTTTTTCCCTCATATGTAGCCCAGGAACTAGTGATTAAAACACTTAACCAGAAACTATCTTATATTTGAATTTTCTTGTATTTGTTAGTATTTCATTTAAGGACACAATAATATACACCTATATTTTTCTTTAAAAGTAAAATTATAAATAATCCTTTAAACACAAACAATTTTACAAAGAATGACATAAAACATTGATTATGTTCAGAGAATATAGCTCTGCAACTAACAATATATTTATGGCTTAACTACTTACAGTAAAGACGATCAATTTGGTTGGAGCACATAAGAATGTACATATCTATGTGTATGCAGACACATGCACGCACACGTGGGCACACACATGCACAAAGACAAACACTGGATACTTCTGATAGAAGTCATAAGAAACTAAACAAGCAGCGACCCGAGAGAGAACTGTGGTCCTGGAAGCCTGCAGCAGATTCTTTTGTTCCAACTGAGCATCTTTGTATTCGTTTCTTTTCCTTCTTTTTAAATTGAGACTCACACTAATTTTTTAAAGCTAATTTTTCAGTAATTTCAGGATATGGTTTTAATATGAGCAATCATAAAGAAACTTTTATTTTTCTACAAAATTACCATTAAAAGAGAAAACATACAAATACTTTTCACTTAGGATGTTATGATTCGTGGTGGTGGGGTGAGGTATACTGTAGGGTAAAAACGATTAGATGGCATTGC